>CAXITT010000113.1:1261092-1311966 GCA_964033795.1 Lymnaea stagnalis | reverse complement strand
GAGTGACATCAAAGCTAGTGACTCTGAGTTTACCACACTGAGTGACATCAAAGCTAGTGACTCTGAGTTTACCACACTGAGTGACATCAAAGCTAGTGACTCTGAGTTTACCACACCGAGTGACATCGAAGCTAGTGACTCTGAGTTTACCACACCGAGTGACATCAAAGCTAGTGACTCTGAGTTTACCACACCGAGTGACATCAAAGCTAGTGACTCTGAGTTTACCACACTGAGTGACATCAAAGCTAGTGACTCTGAGTTTACCACACCGAGTGACATCAAAGCTAGTGACTTTGAGTTTACCGCACCGAGTGACATCAACGCTAGTGACGCCACTGTATTGGGTGTATTTTTTTTAATACTTTTTTTCCTTTACTATGGAACAATGTACTGATTTGCAGGCATGAAAATTGCTTGTAAAGCGTAAAATGTAATTAATTGTTTCGTTATGGAATCCATGCGAGAATCGTTTTTTTTTCTTTTCTCTTTTGTTCTCTGCATGTTTTTTGGGAGCGAGGTTGGGTTGGGGTTGGGGGGGGGGATATTAGACATAATATTTATTGAATTAGCCACTGTTGTGGGTCATGTGTTGCAAATATACTTCACTTATTTTAGATTTGTATTTTAACTGGATGCTCCTACTAACTCCCATCAGTCCCGGAGCAACGGCCCTATTAACTCCCATCAGTCCCGGAGCAACGGCCCTATTAACTCCCATCAGCCCCGGAGCAACGGCCCTATTAACTCCCATCAGTCCCGGAGCAACGGCCCTATTAACTCCCATCAGTCTCGGAGCAACGGCCCAATTAACTCCCATCAGTCCCGGAGCAACGGCCCTATTAACTCCCATCAGTCTCGGAGCAACGGCCCAATTAACTCCCATCAAAATACGCTTCTTGTCAGTTTCATTATTTTTTTTTAAATAACTGACTCAACTATAAAAAAGAAACCGCGCTGAAGATAAAAGACACCCAGTTTAGGAACGTTTTAAGTTTTTCTTTTTTTTTTTTTTTTTTTAAGAATGAGTTGCTAAATAATATTTTTTTTTCCAGGTAAATCCAATCAGTGACGCACTTATGCACGCGCTTGTGGCCTTAATGAAGACTGTTTTTTTTTTTTTTTTTATTTTTTTTTTTTTTTTTTTTTTTTTTTTTTTTTTTTAAGAATGAGATGCTAAATAATATTTTGTATTCCAGGTAAATCCAATCAGTGACGCACTTATGCACGAGCTTGTGGCCTTAGTGAAGACTGTAACCTTCTAAAATATCTCTTTAAAGATGACGTGGACTTTTCTCCTTAAGACTCTCTTTCATTCAAAAATAAAAAAATAAAAATTAAAAATTAAACGAACTCACTCAGACAAATGGCTGCCGTCAAGCTGACCAGGACTTCTGGGGGACCACATCCGGGAAAGAAAGGCTGCAGGACGTAGTTGGCAAAGGTCAAGGACGAGATGGCATTCCCCGTAGGTAAGATGATGACCACCGCCACCCACAGGTACAGGAAGGCCGGGAAGTTCCCGTAGGCCTCGTTGATGTAGGCGTAGTCTGCCCCTGACCTGATGATGTCGTATGGGGGGGGGGGGGGGAATAATCAAAATTAATTCCCGAGTCAGAGAGCGCGGTGCCTTTGAACAAGTCATGTTTAAACCATGTTACCACCAGTGGCGCAGCTAGGGTTACTGCCGCCCCGTAACAAAACAACAACAACAAAAAAACTAACTTCAGCAGTTTGCGGGAAAATGTCCCCCCCCCCTACCCCACCAAACCATCGAAGAAAATAAGTCGCACACACCCTTCTTACGCCAGTAGTTACAACAACATTTAGTTTTAAACCAGCGCGCTTTAATGAGGATGTAACACTTTGGAAATATTCTGTACACACGGCTGCACTGTTGGTCTAAGCACTTTGTCAGGTCGTATTCCTGTTTTGTTTTCACTGCCGATTATTGCAGTACAATGACAATATTTTTCCCTTCTGATAAGATTTCATCCTACACGTGGAATCTTGAATCTTGAATCTTGAAACTTGAATCTTGAATCTTGAAACTTGAATCTTGAATCTTGAAACTTGAATCTTGAATCTTGAATCTTGAAACTTGAATCTTGAATCTTGAATCTTGAATCTTGAATCTTGAAACTTGAATCTTGAATCTTGAAACTTGAATCTTGAAACTTGAATCTTGAATCTTGAATCTTGAAACTTGAATCTTGAATCTTGAATCTTGAATCTTGAAACTTGAATCTTGAATCTTGAAACTTGAATCTTGAATCTTGAAACTTGAATCTTGAATCTTGAATCTTGAAACTTGAATCTTGAATCTTGAATCTTGAAACTTGAATCTTGAATCTTGAATCTTTTGTCTGATATAAAAAAAGGGGGGGGGGGGGGCGCGTGCACTGGGGTAGACGCGGTGAAGACGCTGTTTTTAAAAAGTAAAAAAAAATCTATGACGTAATTTTTTCCATCAAAATGCATGCCTTATCATATCATTTTTTTTTTGTACAATAAATAAATAAAAAGTAAATCAAGTTAGCTGTTTATCTTATTTTTAAATTTTAAATGAAAGAAACTGTATCTCTTACTTGAGGATAGCTGTACCCAATTCAGCATAGCACATGGCGCCCAGAAGGCACACGATACCACAAAGCCCCCAGATGATCAGTGCCGGCCCTATGGCCCCGGCCTCCAGGATGACCCCTTTGGGAGAGATGAAGATGCCGCTGCCCACGATGATCCCGACGATGATGGCCACGCCGTTGTAGAGGCCGAGATGTTTCCGCAGGCGTATCTCCTCGACGATGCTGACGGCGGTGGCCGGCGGCGAAGAGGACGACAACGACGCCGTCGAGGAGTAGGATGACGTGGATGACGACGAAGGAGAGGCTTTCGGGGGCGGCGTCGTGGGGGGCGCCTGTGGGGCCTCCATGTTGGGGCGCGGGTGTTTGATGGAGGGGTTGAATTGTGGAGTCCGCTGCACGTGCGCCCGGTAGTCACTCCGCATGGAGGTCAGGCTGAAGTAGACACAGATGCATTGAATATTGACTCACATCATACTCAACCAAGTAGTTTTAAAAAAAATTAAAAATGTTAAGTATTTGTTATTAGTTTTTGGCAATAAATCCATTTAGTACTTATATTGTTAAATTGTACTATTTGAATTAGATTGTGTTGAATATGTGTTAGTTTGCGCTGTGGAAACATCACGTAGTTGTGTCTGTGTGTATAGTGGCGCATTTAGCGGGGTGCAAGGGGGATATCCCCTCCCCTGGTGGCACTCTTTAGGGCAGCGGTTCTCAACCTGTGGGTCGCGACCCTTTTCCAGGGGTCGCCTAAGACCATCTGAAAACATATATCCTTACAGCTATGAAGTAGCAACGAAAATAATTGTGTGGCTGGGGGGTCACCACGACACAAGAAACTGTATTAAGGTCGCGGCACTAGAAAGGTTGAGAACCACTGCTTTAGGGGGGTTTAGACAGGGTTGCGCAAAAACAAAAAACAAAAAATTGCGACCGCATTATGAAATCTTGTGCAAATTTAGGAAATGAGCGAAACAAAAGTATGGGAAAACCCGAAAAAGGGACACGACAAAACAAGGACACGACAAAACAAGGAACGTTTTGACGTTTTGGGCGAACTAACAACAGTAAAAACAATAAAAAATTAATTTTAAAAACAATTAGATGCAATGTCGTAACTGAAAAAACAACAAGAAGAGTTTTGGATACTACATTAGAAAAAAAAAACCGTTTGAGCACAGACGAGAACACATGGATCCTGATTTTGGATTATAATAAATTAACTTTTATTAGGAACATGTTACTTGTATTTTTAGAAGTTAAAAGTTACCCCGAAAAAAATTATATTATTTAAAATTATACCAGATGGTATAAATTTCAGTGCGCCACCCAGTATAACATTATGTAAATGATGGGTGAGTGTTAGGGGGGGGGCACACTTTCGGGAGTTCGCCCCCAGAGCGCATTTAGTCAAGGCTCGTCACTGTATACGTTTTTGTTTAAAGCGGTGCATTCCATTTAAAAGGTAGGATACTCTCATTTGTTATACACTGTTCTGAGCGTCTTTCATTTGAACAGCTTTAGTCTTAGAACAGACCAAAGAGATACTGGACTCTCTTCCCTCGGGTTTCGTTAAATAAAGTCTTAAGAGATGAGCGAAGGGAAGGTACTCCCATTTCAAACGGCAGACGAGGAAATACAAGAGTTGTCCTTTATTTATTCGATGACAGAACCATCATAAGAAATAATATGTGAGCGGTGTGAGGCTGAAAGATTTTAGAATATATATATTTTTTACATTATGTTTGTTATTTGTGGACAGAACTGTGACTTAAAAGGGACAAAACTCAATGACGAATGGATGTTCAGTAAATTGCCCTTAAGAGGTATGGTCATTTTAAGATTTTTTATTTTTTTTAAAGCTTATGGGTTAAGATGGGAGATGGTTGGGGAGATAGGGACACAATGTGGGGAAAGTGATGGGGTTCAGTGTGGGGAAACTTATAGGGACACAATGTGGGGAAAGTGATAGGGACACGGTGTGGGGAAAGTGATGGGACACAATGTGGGGAAAGTGATAGGGTTCAGTGTGGGGAAACTTATAGGGACACAGTGTGGGGAAAGTGATAGGGGGGCAGTGTGGGGAAAGTGATAGGGACACAGTGTGGGGAAAGTGATAGGGACACGGTGTGGGGAAAGTGATAGGGACACGGTGTGGGAAAAGTGATAGGGACACAGTGTGGAGAAAGTGATAGGGACACAGTGTGGGGAAAGTGATAGGGACACAGTGTGTGGAAAGTGATGGGACACAGTGGGGGGAAAGTGATGGGGACACAGTGTGGGGAAAGTGATAGGGGGGCAGTGTGGGGAAAGTGATAGGGACACAGTGTGGGGAAAGTGATAGGGACACGGTGTGGGGAAAGTGATAGGGACACGGTGTGGGAAAAGTGATAGGGAAACAGTGTGGAGAAAGTGATAGGGACACAGTGGGGGGAAAGTGATAGGGACACAGTGTGTGGAAAGTGATGGGACACAGTGTGGGGAAAGTGATGGGGACACAGTGTGGGGAAAGTGATAGGGACATAGTGTGGGGAAAGTGATAGGGACACGGTGTGGGGAAAGTGGTAGGGACACACAGTGGGGAAAGTGATAGGGACACAGTTTGGGGAAAGTGATAGAGACACAGTGTGGGGAAAGTGATAGGGACACAGTGTGGGGAAAGTGATAGTGACACAGTGTGGGGAAAGTGATAGGGACACAGTTTGGGGAAAGTGATAGGGACAAATTGCGGGGAAAGGGATAGGGACAAAGTTTGGGGAAAGTGATAGGGACACAGTGTGGGGAAAGTGATAGGGACAAAATGTGGGGAAAGTGGTAGGGACACAGTGTGGGGAAAGGGATAGGGGGACAGTGTGGGGAAAGATACCGATTTTCAAGATGGATGGTTAGTGGTGTTTGAGGGGGTAAAGAAAGACATGTGCAGTGCTGGAGTTTTTAATACAATGTGGACTCAAACTCATAGTGACGGATATGGATATGGGGAGGGGGATAATTTTAACCGCCCAAGGTCACCCACTACGGGAGGGAGCATTCTAGGGTTGGAGGAGAGGTGCAGGTGGGTAAGATGTGGGTAAGATTAGGGAAAGGGTAGAAGTGGGTTGATGGTCACATAGGTTCAGGCGTATCCTCGGGCGTGACGACCGTCACTGAGATTGTCAGGTAGGGGGGGGGGGGGGGGCACTGACGTAGGAATGGTAGAGGGGGGGGTGTGGTGTGCCCGGGGTGGTGCTTCTTCCCTGTTGAAAGGGTAGAAGTGGGTTGATGGTCACATAGGTTCAGGCGTATCCTCGGGCGTGACGACCGTCACTGAGATTGTCAGGTAGGGGGGGGGTGGCGGCACTGACGTAGGAATGGTAGACGGTGGGGGGTGGTCTGCCCTGGGTGCTACTTCTTCCCTTTATATGGAGGAACGGCATTTTGATTAACAGCCAATTTTTTTTTAAATTAATTAATTTTTTGTGTGTACATGTTGGGGCGGAGACATTCTTAACCCGCCTCAGGCGGCACCAATCCTAGCTACGCCTCTGGGTAGAGGGCGGGGTGGGATAGTAAATGATATCACCCAAATCTTAGGCGTAGCTAAGGGGAGGCAGGGGGGGGGCAGACTAGTTATGGGCGCCAAAATGTACTTTGATATTATTTTATTGATGAAAATAATGGGTTTGAGAGTTTGAAAAAAAGAAAAGGAGGCGCTGTAAAATATTTTTTTTCCCCGGGCGCCAAACACTCTAGCTACGCCTCTGAATCTTAGATCCACCCAGGCATTCCCCCCTGTCTGACCAAATTGTGATGTTTTTTTTTAAATCTTGGATCACCATCACGTAACACCTCCCAATTTGTAGCTTCAGTAACAAACTTATTTTTTACTTTTCATTATTCTCAATTCAACCGAAAATCGCTTTGATCGTTCGTAAGATTCGTTAAGCGCGCCTGACACCATTACCATGCGTTCGTCATCCCTGGTCTAGCCGGGCGGGCGAAGACAAGAGATCCATTGCAAGCATGTGCGTTAATAATAGGGGGCGAGACCCCCCAAAGTTCTACTGCATGCATAATTTCCGCGGTGGTAAGACCAGGTCAATGGTCGCAACGGAGTCGCCGGTCGTTGTTTTAAGCGGGCAATCTGGATCGACATCCAAGAGTCATTGACTTACATCACGTGACGTCACAAACGAGCATCGACCCTTTTCGACCATCAAGCCAGGCAGCAGAGGTGTGGGTGACCCCGAGTTTTCGTCAAATTTCTTGTTGAACGCACTATACTATATAGTAAAAAAAAACAACAACAATGAAATAAAAGAAATTTGAAGCTAAATTTTAATGTAAAAACTGAAAAAAAGTTTCAACCAAATTTCCGTTCGATCTTATTACCGTCGATCAATTTACCGTCGACGGAATTTCTTTCGATCAAATTTCCGGATACGCCAATGACCCTTTACACGACTTGGCATCACGCGCCTTACGTGATGCCAGTTTCATCCCTTGCCGAAATTGGGCCATCCTCACACCACTCACACATCTGATATCTATAATGTTTGTGATACATATTAACAAAAGTGCCAAGTTGGGGATATCAGCCAACTTGACCACCGCCCCCCACCCCCCAAAACTTAACTTCGCCAAAGGTAATAGCTCCTCTCATATGTCCGGGTTTCAAGTTCCAGCGATGAATATTATGACTGGACTATGGTCGATAATATGTAGCGCTCCTAATTATGCAGTTGGCCAGTTTGAGCATAACAGGGAGGAGTGGGGGGGGGGGCTTCCACAATAGTCTGCTCACACGGTGGGAATTGGTGTGTGTAGGTGTGTGTGTTTTAAGCCACATCAAGCCAAGGCGGTGACCACGTTTCTTGACATAACTCAAAATTCTGCTGTACACTTACTTCTAGATGACTTGTCTGTTAAAGCAAATTTATTGTACAGATTGTACGGCAACCAATTTTAAGGGTTGGTGGGGAGGGCTCCGGTCGTGAATTATCCAAACTGTTTAGATTTAGTAGTGGTCATTACCGGACAGCTCCTCTCCGTGATCTATATGTTGAGTATCTAGGCGTTGGGACAGACAAAAGCACAACGTAGACTTCAATGAAAGCCAAACAATTCACACTTCAGGTGTCCAGAGGATAAAAGAGAATGTATTTATGGCTCAAATATAAAAAGCTCTTCTGTAGTCCTCACTGAGCGGTCAGACATCTATATGAATCTCTAAAGCTGTGACTGCTTCTAGACTCTCCAACTGTTCTAGGCCGTCCAACTGTTTCTAGACCGTCCAACTGTTTCTAGGCTGCCCAACTGTTTCTAGACTGTCCAGCTGTTTCTAGACCGCCCACCTGTTTCCAGACTGTCCAACTGCTTCTAGACTGTCCACCTGTTTCTAGACTGTGCAATTGTTTCTAGACTGTCCACCTGTTTCGTCTCAACTATTTCTAAGTTCAACTACTCAAATGTCGTCTGTCTCGACTGTTTCCTCTCAACAGCTTACTCTCAGCTCCTTACTCTCAACAGCTTACTCTCAGCTCACTCATTTTTTCCTTCTACGTTACTCTTGTCAAGAAAAGTTCTGTCTTTTATGGGATTCTCTACCTCCATAAAGGGCCGGGCAATTTTATCTATTTACACACCCCTGCCCCCTAATAATTTTCGGCCAATTAGAACTCCCGTTGTTAACCCCAAAATTTTCATGCAAAGTCTGGAAGGCCTGGAACATATAAATATAATCGAAAGAGACAATCCCCTCAACCTCAAATATGCGAGAATCTATTAACCTCAACCTCACCCCCCTTAACAATGCCCTCCCTAAAATAACAGCTATTTCCGTCCAACCTATAAGTCAAGTCCAGCCAAAGACCAGTCAAGCAAAAACATCACCCCGGGTGGATGAGACTCGTTAACCTTGGTCGGCAGCTCATCTAAGAGAAGGAAACTCTGAATTCAAACCCGGAGTTGGAGTCCCGTAAGGCGCAAACAGTGACAATTCCTGCAACCGAACCCATCCCTGGTCGTCTTGACGTAGAGTCTTGCCACTGGATATGGTGGGCTCGGACGAGAGAGTGAGGTTGACGCCGCGCAACTCTTCTTCACTTTAAACAAAGTCATCCGCGCAAGTCATTAGTCACCAGACGACTCGATGGTCCTCGTCGATCCTCGACGGACGAACAATTTAAAAAATAAATAAATAAATAAGTTAACTTAACAACCTTGAAGCTCCGTCCTGTACTACCCCCCTCCCAGCCCACGTCATTTGTGACGCCCGGCCGGGGGGGGGGGCGCAGTAAAAAGCGAAAATATTTCTTCTTCTTTTTTTACCCCCATCTAAAAGTCGTCTGTTCATTGGTCTAATGCAGCTGTTCTCAACCTTCGTAATGCCGCAATCCTTTAATGGCTCGTGTTGTGGTGACCCCCCCCCCCCCAACCATAACATCATTTCCGTTTGTGCTACTTCATAAATATGTGTTTTCCTATGGTCTTAAGTGACCCCTGTGTACGGGTCATTTGACCCCCCACCCTCGCAGAGGGGTCGCGACCCATAGGTTTAGAACCACCGGTCTACTGACTTCCTTGCATACTTAAAATGACCTATTCTCCTTGTCTCACTCAGACGCTAACATCGATATTAGCAGGGTTTATTCTAGTTCTGACTCGTAAGTTCATGGCACATGTTCTTGTCAAGTTGTTCACCCTTACTGAAAGATTATGGAGGCAGAACTTTACTTGTGCCGAAGGCAGTGTCGTATCTAGGCGGTTTCGAAGGCCCTTTTTGTGACATAAATATATAATTATTTAAATCTGTGTCAGGGACTCCTTTTTGGGATTGCGTCTCTGGCGGCGTTCAAAGCAAGGCACGCCAAGGTCTGTAGGTTAAGATGCGTCACACACACACACACACTTTAGTATTTCTCTGAGCTAACCCCTTCGTTTTAAACGACGCGCTGAGTGGTGCTAATTTTAAATCTGGATATCTAGTTTTAGACTCACCGAAAACCGCAGTTAGGACCGGTCCCTCTCGCAGGCTGCTGCTTCTGTGATGAAAAGTCCTCGGCTACCGGACACCTGCCGATGGTCACTCTCCTAATGCCTAGTAAAACCCCGCCACAAACTCACGGACCGTGGACGTGTTGACAACATCTTTAGTACTCACTAATTTCCTATTTAATTTCTATAGCCAATCAGCTCTCTTCAGGGTGTTCCACTCGACCAATGAAATGGCTTCGGGGTGTCTCCGCCGACCAATCGCGGCCCGCCGGGGTGTTTCAGCCATGACTGATTAGAATAGAACCCAATCCGCTCGATGAGTTGGGGTCCAGGTAGTGTTACCAACGGGCAATGCAGATGAGGCTTTAATTTGCATATCCCCAAAGGGGGACACATCTTACCTGTTGAGCACACTGGGGCAACTTTACAAGATATTCTCCCTGGGTCGGGTAGCAGAGGGGGGGGGGTTAGAGAAGTAAAGGATTAGTGAAGTATAAGTGAAAGGAAGCATTTCACCATTTCATCATACTGATTTAGTAATATAATTTATAGATATATAAAATCTTGACACTGGCACTTCTCAGTCTACAATAAAATCATTGTTTAGATTAATTCTTTTAATTTATGTCATACTTCAAGGCTGTGCACAAAACATATTACTGCAATCAAGTCTTGTGGAAAGGACGCCTACAAAATATTAGACGCGTTTGGTCAACTGTAGTAGTGTAACTAGGGGGGGGGGGCGTGTTCTGGTTCTAGTAGTGTTCGTTTCAACTTCCATAGACTGGCATCTGTGCAACGGTTGGGGGAATGATGTTGCTAGTCTAACAGCTCCTAGCTAATGCCAGGGCAGCCTTGAAGCTTTCGACCGATGTCGAGTTCACGGTGACATTGTCCAGGTGGTTCCATGCTATTATTGTGCGTGGGAAGAAAGATTGTTGATACTGCACTGTGTTGCACTGAGGCACTTTGAAGCAATTGCTATTATTTCTGGTGTAATGGTTTATGGGATTGTCCAGTGGTGAAGTTAGTGTTCAGTGAGCCTTTTGCTCTGATCAGTCTACCCGGCTTCTGTGGGGTGAGGTACGTGCCTGCAGGGATGGCCGGCACCAGTCCCATGATCACATTATATAAGAATATCAGGCGGAGTCCCTCTCATCTGTCTTTAAAAAAGGGGGGGGGGATGTCAAATCTTTTTAAGAGGCCAGTGACGAAGCCAGAAGTGGTGGATTTGTAGTCTCGAGCGATGAAACGCACCGCGTTACGTTGAATTCGCTCCCTCTTGTCAACGTCTTGCTTAAGGTGTGGGTCCCAGGTGAGGTGGAGGTGTGGGTCCCAGGTGAGGTGGAGGTGTGGGTCCCAGGTGAGGTGGAGGTGTGGATCCCAGGTGAGGTGGAGGTGTGGGTCCCAGGGGAGGTGGAGGTGTGGGTGCCAGGTGAGGTGGAGGTGTGGTGGTGTGGGTCCCAGGTGAGGTGGAGGTGTGGGTCCCAGGTGAGGTGGAGGTGTGGGTCCCAGGTGAGGTGGAGGTGTGGGTCCCAGGTGAGGTGGAGGTGTGGGTCCCAGGTGAGGTGGAGGTGTGGTATCGGAACTTTAAAAGTTAACATAACAAAACAAATTACAAAATCACATCGTTTTGATTTTTTTGTCAAACGTGCCAAAATAAAAATAAATCGTGAAGCGCCACATGTAAATGAATGGTGTCAATAGGGTTTGACATTTCTACATTAGGGTTTGACATTTCTACAATAGGGTTTGACATTTCTACATTAGGGTTTGACATTTCTACATTAGGGTTTGACATTTCTACAATAGGGTTTGACATTTCTACATTAGGGTTTGACATTTCTACATTAGGGTTTGACATTTCTACATTAGGGTTTGACATTTCTACATTAGGGTTTGACATTTCTACATTAGGGTTTGACATTTCTACAATAGGGTTTGACATTTCTACAATGGGGTTTTACATTTCTACATTAGGGTTTGACATTTTTACATTAGGGTTTGACATTTCTACAATAGGGTTTGACATTTCTACAATAGGGTTTGACATTTCTACATTAGGGTTTGACATTTCTACAATAGGGTTTGACATTTCTACTATAGGGTTTGACATTTCCACATTAGGGTTTGACATTTCTACATTAGGGTTCGACATTTCTACATTAGGGTTTGACATTTCCACAATAGGGTTTGGCATTTCTACAATAGGGTTTGACATTTCTACATTAGGGTTTGACATTTCTACAATAGGGTTTGACATTTCTACAATAGGGTTTGACATTTCTACAATAGTGTTTGACAATCCTACAATAGGGTTTGACATTTCTACAATAGGGTTTGACATTTCTACAATAGGGTTTGACATTTCTACAATAGGGTTTGACATTTCTACAATAGGGTTTGACATTTCTACAATAGGGTTTGACATTTCTACAATAGGGTTTGACATTTCTACAATAGGGTTTGACATTTCTACAATAGGGTTTGACATTTCTACAATAGGGTTTGACATTTCTACAATAGGGTTTGACATTTCTACAATAGGGTTTGACATTTCTACAATAGGGTTTGACATTTCTACAATAGGGTTTGACATTTCTACAATAGGGTTTGACATTTCTACAATAGGGTTTGACATTTCTACAATAGGGTTTGACATTTCTACAATAGGGTTTGACATTTCTACAATAGGGTTTGACATTTCTACAATAGGGTTTGACATTTCTACAATAGGGTTTGACATTTCTACAATAGGGTTTGACATTTCTACAATAGGGTTTGACATTTCTACAATAGGGTTTGACATTTCTACAATAGGGTTTGACATTTCTACAATAGGGTTTGACATTTCTACAATAGGGTTTGACATTTCTACAATAGGGTTTGACATTTCTACAATAGGGTTTGACATTTCTACAATAGGGTTTGACATTTCTACAATAGGGTTTGACATTTCTACAATAGGGTTTGACATTTCTACAATAGGGTTTGACATTTCTACAATAGGGTTTGACATTTCTACATTAGGGTTGGACATTTCTACAATAGGGTTTGACATTTCTACAATAGGGTTTGACATTTCTACATTAGGGTTTGACATTTCTACAATAGGGTTTGACATTTCTACAATAGAGTTTGACATTTCTACATTAGGGTTTGACATTTCTACATTAGGGTTTGACATTTCTACATTAGGGTTTGACATGTCTACAATAGTGTTTGACATTTCTACATTAGGGTTTGACATTTCTACATTAGGGTTTGACATTTCTACAATAGGGTTTGACATTTCTACATTAGGGTTTGACATTTCTACAATAGGGTTTGACATTTCTACAATAGGGTTTGACATTTCCACATTAGGGTTTGACATTTCTACATTAGGGTTCGACATTTCTACATTAGGGTTTGACATTTCCACAATAGGGTTTGACATTTCTACAATAGTGTTTGACATTTCTACATTAGGGTTTGACATTTCTACAATAGGGTTTGACATTTCTACAATAGGGTTTGACATTTCTACAATAGTGTTTGACATTTCTACAATAGGGTTTGACATTTCTACAATAGGGTTTGACATTTCTACAATAGGGTTTGACATTTCTACAATAGGGTTTGACATTTCTACAATAGGGTTTGACATTTCTACAATAGGGTTTGACATTTCTACAATAGGGTTTGACATTTCTACAATAGGGTTTGACATTTCTACAATAGGGTTTGACATTTCTACAATAGGGTTTGACATTTCTACAATAGGGTTTGACATTTCTACAATAGGGTTTGACATTTCTACATTAGGGTTGGACATTTCTAAGACCGGAAAACGTTACATTTTTACTTTGTTACTATATTTAGATATTTACGTAAAACATAGCTTCTAACAAATATATATATATATATATATTAGACAATTTCTTTGTTAAATCTTTTGTAAAAAAAAAACAGTTGTAAACAGGTTTCGTTTAGGTTAAGACCCACTTTGTTGGTTCACATTAAAGTGGTGGCACCGGACAGCTGTTGGGAGATTGGCCAAACGGAATACCAGGATGTTTTATAAATATCATCATGAGATTGGCCACACCGTACACCCGGATGTTCTATTAAGAGATTTCCGCCATTAAATGACAAACCCTTTTGAGATTGAACATTACTTAGCAAGGAATACTGTTAAATTATAATAGAGAAATAAAACGGGTTTACTATGAAGTCTTCTGTTGTTTTGAGTTGTATCCTCTTTGATAATTAGTGGTGATATTTTTTTCGTTGAAAGGCTGCAATGGCGTCCGAGTAATTCTGTGATTACAAAATCAGCTCTTTTAGTTTCTTGTAGTCGTAGTTGCTCAGCACCTTTCAGTTATTCTAGTTCTTCTTCCATCTTACACATTATCTACCAAGTAAGTTAATTTTGGCAATCAATATTGGTTAGTATTAAGTCTAGTTGACTTAAGTTATTGAGCTGTCAATTATTGAAACGAAGGTGCGTCCAAGGTCTCTAGATAATATGTATTGTAAACCACTAACTATGATATAAAAATGTCAAAAACTTTATTATTATAATTGTACATAGCTTTTGTTGTATCCATGAGTGAGTAAAATATAATAGCTAAGTTAACATGAATATTAAATGTATGATACAATAATATAACAACATACAGCACACTTTTTCTGATGTCCTAGTTACTGATACTATAATACTAATGATGGTAACTTTGTCTGAAAAACAAAACAGCTAGTAAACTATCGTATGGAGCATACTATTGGCACAAGACAGCTGGTAAACCATCATATGCACCATATTTTTTCATATAGTAATGATAAAAGGCATCTAGTAAACGATCATATGTAGTAGCATCTTTGTAACATATTTGGTATACTGCTTATCGACTCTAGTTAGCGTGTGTCCAAATGTAGCCCCACAATAAGCTGGGGTATTGTGATGTAGCCCCACACTAAGCTGGGGGTTTGTGATGTAGTCCCATAATAAGCTGGGGGATTGTGATGTAGTCCCGACCGGACAGCTCCCTTGGCGGTGGGGAGTGGTAACGCAACACCACCTCTCCGGAGAGGAAGTAAAGCCGTCCAGACCCCTAGGAGAGTGGACTACGGACGCTTTAAACGCAGCGCCCTCGGTCCGCCGGACGTCCCTCAGGCCAGGAGGGAAGTTCCTGGCGCGCTTCCGCGTGGTCTGGAGCTTCGGCTCTGGTCCGTTTGGGGGAGTGCCGGGGGGTATTATGAGTGCAAACTCGACGACCCACCGACACCATCTCCAAAGTGATGTTATTAGTCCCACAATAAGTCGGGGGATTGTGATGTAGTCACACAATAAGCTGGGGGATTGTGTTGTTATCACACAATAAGCTTGGGGATTGTGTTGTACTCACACAATAAGCTTGGGGACTGTGATGTAGTCTTACTATAAGCTGGGGGATTGTGATGTAGTCTTACAATAATCTGGAGGATTGTGATGTAGTCACACAATAATCTGGAGGATTGTGATGTAGTCCCACAATAATCTGGAGGATTGTTATGTAGTCCCACAATAGGCTTGGGAACTGTGCACTCTACCGTTGACTTGTGATCACAACGCACACTTCATGTCAAACTTCAGCGGGGGTCTTGTACTAATTCTGTGAGCTTGTCTGTTTCTTATGTGAGTGAATCTTGATATTGTAATACATGTCTTACACTTGTAGGTTTAGGCGAAGTTAATCGTGGCTACTTCATTGATTTATCTTCAACGTATAAGTATTCTTTGTAGAAATTAAACGGAGCATTAGTAGACTCTGACACCAGTGTGACCACAACATCTCCGACACCGTGTAACATTTCTCTCTTCTGCTGTCCTTGTTACTGCAACTATGATTACTTTTCAGAAAGATCATAGCCTGAGCGGATATCAGATAGAGGTTAACTACTAGTTTCTCACAACTGTAACAACACGAAGTTGAAAGTCTTCACATATCAATTATTTCTTTATAAAACACGACTCAGAATGATAGTCACAACTGCAATAATTGAATACAGTTCACAATAGATCCATTTCTCTTTGGAAAATAACATGTGAAGTCACTCAAACATCCTATTCTTCTACTGATACAAAATCTTTATTGCGTTTTTTTTCCATTCATTTCAACAAGGCTACTCACCAATTAGTTCCTTACTCTCCATGTGTATGTATCACTGCACAGACACGAAATAGTGCTTTCCACTGAGTAGTCAATGAACATCAAATATCATTATGGTGCAGCTAGCATTGGTGTTTCTGCTTACACAGCGGCGGCTCCAGACATTTTCCAATCAAGGCTGCGCACTATCTGCGGCCTGCAACCGAGCGGTGACTAGAACTGAGTTTTAAAAAAAAGAAACCATTTTAAAAAAAACGTATTAAATTGTGTTTGATTAGTGCCGCCTTTATGATGGGGCACCGGAGTCGCCCCTGATCTATCTCGTATGCCTTTATGATGGGGCACCGGAGTCGCCCCTGATCTATCTCGTACTTTGATGGCAGACCGGGGGTCTTATAAACAAATTAGCTATATGACATCTCCAACTCGGTACATGACATCTTCAGCTCACTATATGACCTCTTCAACTCGTCGCAGGACAATGAAGGATTTTGAAGCTTCCGAATAAAGTCATGAATCAAGGTGGTCATAGTTTTGAAATGGTAAGAAAAGTGCGTGCGGATTGGTTCTATGCATTAAGAAGCTTTCACCTTTGCATCAGGTTCAAGATGTTTGTTATTGCACGGGTGGTCTTAGACGGTTGTATCCAGTATGTTTTCAAAAAGGGGGGTGGTGGGGGGGGGAGAAAAAAAAAGAGGAAGAGGGGGGGGGGTAAAGTAATTATTGGGGTATAGTAATGAATTTTGACTAGACTTTCAAGCAAGCAATTTAAATGTAAAACCAAACATAATCATTCAACTGTCAGGCACTCTGTCTACCAAATGTGAAAATGAATCATTCAACAGCCATACGTAGTCAATGAGCTGTCAGGCAAACAAAGTCACTCAACTGTCAGGCAAACAAAGTCACTCAACTGTCAGGCAAACAAAGTCACTCAACTGTCAGACACACTTAGTCGATCGACCTTCAGGCGAACATCAATGTAAACAAAGACAGCTCTAAAGACCAGGTGTGATATTTATTTTTACTGAACAAAGTTTGGTCTGTAGAGTATCACATATAGACCGTACAAAATACATGGTACGCGTACTTACACAAAGATGCACTCAGTGACAACCGCCTCCCTCTCTCTCTCTCTCTCTCTCTCTCTCTCTCTCGGCGTGTGGTTATGAATTCATTCAACAATTAACAGTTTGCATATTGGGTACAGCATCTACCATTGACTACGCGGAACATTTCTTATTTATACGGCCAGTAAAGGGGAGGCTACCTTAATCAAAGGGAGCTCATGCGCATCACACGGATACAGATTTTAAAATAATAATTGACACCCGCTTGAGCGACGGTTCTCTTACTCTTGCTGCGGTCATTTATACAAAGAACAAACACCATTTATTTCCTGATGGCTTTATATCGGGAGATGGGGCAGGGTTGGAAGGGTTTGGAGGGTTGGNGGGGGAGGGTGGAAAAAAAAAGGGGGGGGGGAGGGTGTGGCCTGATTGCTCGCCGTACACAGTACATTTTTATCCATCTTTGTTATCTAGATAAAAATAAACCAAAATTTCTTTTCTTGTTATCTATATATACGTTGTCCCTTTTCTTGAGAAATAAAAATTTAAAGAAGAAACAAAAATGTATCTTGATGTGCCCCCCAATGTATACAGTTTGAGAAACACTTCTCCAGCATGATACTAGAATCGATTCGTCCCGACAGGCAAACTAACTACTATTCAAGCCATCTCTAATGTAAGAACATAAATATAAGCTATTCAAGCAATATCTTAACTATTTATAAAAATGTACACATTGAAACAGTATCAATACAGGACTGCATATACAAAAAAGTAATTCTATTTATCGCAACAAACAAGTTTAAAAAAAAAAAAAAAAATTGGTTAAATTATTTTCAAAAATGTTTCAATCTGTGTCTCAACTTGGTATCAAGAAATGCTTGTTCATGCGTTAGAGAAGCAGACCTGGGTTGCGCAAATGTTCAGGGCTGTAGAGATAGACACAATTAAGACATACAGCGTCTCTTTCATTCTTATTTCAAAAGAGGTGTGTATTTTTATGTTTTAATAAACTGTGCCCGATGAAACGATACTATGAGCTTATAAAACAATGTAAACTCATCTCATACACAAAGAGACCCCCCCCACCCCAACAATGTAAACTCCTACACTAAGAGACCCTCCCACCCCAACAATGTAAACTTCTACACTAAGAGACCCCCCACCCCAACAATGTAAACTCCTACACTAAGAGACCCCCCCCACCCCAACAATGTAAACTTCTACACTAAGAGACGGCCCCAACCCCCAAAGCAATAAATTTTTTAAAAATCATTGTTACGGTATTCAACAGCTCCAGTGGGGGGGTGGGGAAGAGGTCCCACCCTCTTCACCATATTGTTCTGGACTTATTTATATATTTTTTAATTTTTTATTCATTATGTAACAAGTGGCTGAGCCTGCATGGGGCCTCTGAGATTGAGATGTAACTAAAGCATCAGTCTCGGTGGGTCCAGCTTATGACCTGTCGACACACAACCTGCCGACAGAATTAGAGTGTAAGGCAGTGCGGAGCATGTTGGCATTCATCTTAACAAGACTCTCCACACGTCTGCCAACTGACATTGAATCTATACTCTTGTCAACTGGTTTTTACAATCTCTTTAGCTTAAGATGACATTTTATTGTGGAATTGAGAAATTTAAAAAATTTTTAAAAAACTCTATACAAGCGCTGTTTACCAGCCCAAAGCTAAAACTGACCAGGTCATAGCTTCACCTGGTGCAACTTCAGCATTGTCTGCTGGGAGCATCCAATAAAGACTGGTTATTCCTTTGGGTTCTACGGACCTAGCCTAGATTTCACAGACACACTACAGGGCTCTACAGACCTCAACCTCGGGTTAAGAGACCTAACTAACATGGGGTTACGATAAACATTTGATAACACATTATTTAAACCAAGGGTGTTCAACTATACCTCTGCTAAAATGGAAAATATTTATGTAAACTAGAGTAAAAGTGACTTTCCGTAATGCTTTTATATCTAAGGATAGATCAGTGATTGAGGCACTGGTTTTACATTAACAAGTTTTGGCAATCACATGAATTATTACATTACATGGCAAAAAAATAAAAACATACTGAAATGTTCTCAGCTACATACTGAGTCTGAGCTACACAGCAAGTACGTCTCAGCTACACACAGTCTGATCTATGTACATTGTAATCTGGTACAATAGCTACACACATACATATAATATATATATATATATATATATATATATAACATAGCATACAGATGAGTTCAACATGATCTGACTGTCATTGTGCAAGTGTTCTGTTACCAGCATGCTCAGATACATGATAAAATCTCTTGGTACAGAGCCCAAAGAATAGTGGAGCAGCCCAAAGACTATTGGAGCAGCCCAAAGACTATTGGAGCAGCCCAAAGAATATTGGAGCAGCCCAAAGAATATTTGAGCAGCCCAAAGAATATTTGAGCAGCCCAAAGAATATTGGAGCAGCCCAAAGATTATTTGAACAGACCAAAGATTATTTGAACAGATCAAATAATATTTGAACAGACTAAAGAATATTTGAACAATAACAATTTTGACAAATGGCAAAGGATAAATCCTTAAAAAACAAAATTTTGGATGTCAAATATGTTTACAAATTTGAGCTACCGTATCAAATATCAGCAGTTTTAATGTCTCCACATGACGTTTGACAACTGTTTCAGGCAGAACACTTTTAAGAAATGATTTAAACATTAGCAATGAAATCTGTCCTAAATGAGCTTGTCGTTGTTAGCCCACTATAAAAATAATTGTTACTGGAAATGTTTACAGTCCCACAACTAAACTCTTTCAAAAATCAAATCTCATCTAAACTAACTATACAATGGCTAATTTTTAAATTTCATGAACAACAAAATAAATTGTAAATTAAAAATAATTTCGCGAGCAGACGGTGAATCCCTAACGCAGCTACCCCCTGTTGACATGAGACGATTCAGATTTCTGTATAAGTCGGTGGCGCATCTTGTGCAGAGAGAACCTTCACTCCATATTCCAACGTTTTACTTTTAGATTAACCCATGGTATCTTTTGAATGATGAAGCAAGTAATTTGTTTGTTTTTAAAAAAGGCACTGCCCCCCCCCCAACCCCACTTGATGTACATAAATGATGTAATGACATCTGCGTGCTGCAAAAGTAATGTTTAGTCTAAATGAGTTCCTGTACAAATGATGAAGGCATAAATTACCATGGACATGTAACTAGTGGACAATTAAAATAACATTTTACAATCCTAATCTAATTTTATTCTCTTCTTGGGGTTGAGCGACTTGCTCTGAAGGGCCCACTGCAGGACAGACTCATGTGCTGGGTAAATTCATAAAGCAATTGGTAATTACACTTTGTATCTATTATAAATATGCAGAGTATAATAAAAAAAATTGAACAATGCACTGGAATGACAGTTGCTAGCTACCCACAGTCGCAAGAAACAAACCTGCCGACTGTAATAAAAAATTGAACAATGCACTGGAATGACAGTTGCTAGCTACTCACAGTCGCAAGAAACAAACCTGCCGACTGTAATAAAAGATTGAACAATGCACTGGAATGACAGTTGCTAACTACCCACAGTGGCAAGAAACAAACAAAACTTGCAATGATGCAGATCTGTGCAGACAAAATCAACAAAGTATTGTGTAAAAGTAAGAAAACAGAATGTAAGCAGTTAGGCCGAGAATAATATCAAGCAGTGATACTGGCATGAGCTGGGATTGAAAAAAAAATTCTTTTTTAATTGGCGCCATTTCTTTTTCATTTGGTACAAGTGACCTTGACGACAAATCCATAATGTTTTATGCATGGTATCTCATCAACTTGTTCATTTTTACTAGTACATTATAAACCAAGACAATGCTACAAAACATGACTCCTTTGTTAACCTCAAAATACAGCAATGTCTATCGTATATTTAAAAAACATTTTTTTTAACCCACTAACTGTGGCATAGATCATTCTTTAGTATGGGAGCTTTTCAGAGCTTTTTGAGTGCCTTTTGAAAAAGCATTAAATGACATAGAAATATTGATACAAGACCCCAATAAGTATATATATTTTTAGAAAGGCAAATGGATGGGGATAAAGTTGGCTATATTGCCCACCCCGTAAAAAAATTTGTTCAGTGTCCTTGACCTTGGAGCGCACAAGGAAAAAAAATTGACAAAATGTCTTGCTTTCAAGTGCTCATAACATCATTAATTTTTATAGATTCCATTAAAATGCTAATATAAATGTGGTAGCCAATTCATTTATCTTTCAGAAAATGTATCGTTTGCTAAGGGTTCTATTATAATTAAGCCTGTGAAAACAATTTTAGTAATTTTAAGTCATCTATTACTGAACAAAAATAATAAACTGAGACCACAGCTAAAACCAAGTACCACATACAAAATGTCAGGCAAAAAAGTTTTTATTGACAAGTAAACATTTAGAAAGGAACTATGGAACTAATTTGGGTTGTCTAACTATAAAAATTATTAGTTCTGATCTATAATCTGTAGGTTCTGTGACTAAAATTCAGTCAGTCCTTGCCCAACCTCAGGGCTTGGTTCGAAGTCTAAAAGAGGGCCTACTTCAGTGTCACTAGGGCTAGTATGAGATTCACTAGAAGAAGAATCCGAACTGAGATCGTCATGGGCAATGTTAAAATCATCATCAGTATCAATTAAATCCTCACCTAAAAAGCTTTCAAAAATATTTCTATTACTGAAGTACTGAGAAATATCTCACACTGAAGGCCCAGCCAAAGCTTCATCCATTTTAGCTTTAAAAAAGCAGCGCTATAAAACTCTGATTAAAAAGTAACTATTGTAAAGTTATCAACAAACAGCTGGACCCAGAAAATGATTTAATTGTTAATAAAAGTAAGTGGCTATAATTCCGGTTAAATATTGGATTGAAGTTGCCATCTGACTGGTTTTTTTATCGGACGATTCTTTCGGCCGCCACAGTGCAGAACAAAAATATTGGCCAATTTTTTCAGCCAACCACAGTTCGTGGGTTAAAAAAACAAGTCAAGTAGATGAATTATTCATCCATTGAAGTTTCAGCACTTTTATCATTGGTTTTTAAAAAATCTCTATGCCATGGAGCACACATTTTTAATTCTTTCAGTCTCCCCTCTCTTCATATGACATCATTCCATCACTAGTATATCCCCCCATTAAAACCAACTAAAAAAAAAAAAACCAATAATTACAGAAACTTGTTGAAACTTGGGAATGTGCCCCTAACACTAACAAGTAAATGCCATGTAAATCAGGCTTCTTAATTTAACTAAATACTTTAAACAATGACCTCCATTTGTATTTGATGACATCATTTCTGTGCAGCCCTAGCAACTCTCCCCACCTCCAAACTTTGTCATATAGAGCAAGATCACCCCTCCCCCTCCCATATCAAAAGTGAACCTTGACCCCCCCTTCCCCAACCCACCTGGTACACACTAATTAATAGGACATGCACCTCTCATAAATGTATATTAAATGTATATTAAAGGTAGATTGTTTCACCAGAGAATCTGTCAGAGGAGAATCTAATGGTAGTAATAGAGGAGAATCAATCAAAGAAGAATATATTAGACAGTGCACAAATTATTTTCGAATATCCTTGGACATGCCTTGTATAAGGTGAACATCTCCATATGTATATAAATAGATATGACAGTTTAAAAATGTATCTACAGTATACTGATATGTAAGTTAAGTGTTAAATAATATAGAAATGCCTGACTTCCATGGTTCGGTAATATAAAATAGTACTGACAAAACTCGCAAAGTGAGGGGGGACATAGGATTACACGAACAAAGACACAGGATTAAATAAAAAATGGCTATAAGATACAAAGGATTACATTAACAATGTCTATAAGATACAAAGGATTACATTAACGATGTCTATAAGATGCATCTGTTCACATTTATTGTGGATAATCCAGTAGACATTTAACACAATATACTTTTAGTCTTTTTAAACATAACAACAGGACTGCATTAGGCAACAAAATTGGTCCGTCAGAATTGGGAGAATTTAAGGAATTATGGGAACAGATTAACTTCTAAGGATTTCTAAAATGGAATGGTTATTCAGTCGGCTGCAAATAACGCTAAACATTATAGTTATACACAGTCAGCTAGGGAAAACTTTGAGCGTCATTCTCAGCCCACTGTGTATAACAATAGTGCCATCATAATAAATTATGTTAAAATTAAAATAAATTATAGATTCAATACAGCCCCTAATTCCGCTACATTCTTTTTTTCAAATTGCTAAAAGTAGTAAACCATTTATTGGATGGGAGTAACTCTGAGCATTATAAAGCAGGCTGGAAGTAACGCTGAGCATTATACAGCAGGCTGAGAGTAACGGCGAGCAATATAAAGCAGGCTGGGAGTAACGGCTCCCTTTCTAAAAAGTTATTTGCAATTAAAGATATATGAATTATATTCAACTTTTACATTAAAATTTTACACAATCAAATTTAATCTATGTGTGAGATAAATAGTCCTATTGATAAATATTTTTAATAAACATTTAGCATAGCTGTGATTTTTTTTTTTTCCCTCAAAAATCATATGCACATCCAATAGATTGTAACTGAAACAGGTCAAAGTAACGAACAGTACAAGGTACAGACACTAGGATGCCTTCTCAGAAAGAAAATCTTCAAATTATTGCTTTCAACATCAGAAGACAGAACAAACATCGGAATTGGGAGAAAAAAAAATATTTTTTTTTAATTACAGCTATTATTATATAATTGAAAAGCAAGTGCTCACAAGTTGAGACTCGCCGAGTTGGCAAACAAAACTAATTACAGAGGATTTCTACATCAAGCTACTGTGAGGTAAAACTACAGCCATAGGTACCAATTTCCAAGCAGTGATAATCTCATTTTCTTCGTCTAAAAGACAATAAAATAAGAAGAAAAAAATCCAGTACATTTTACACTGAGGAGCAAAGGAATACATTTTTTTACAAACTGAATAAAAAACTCTTGGAATGCTCAAAAACAAACACCCAGTTTCATAACGTAAATTGACATTAAACATGGTAAGTGAAATATTGAGGCAGCCAAAGTAAAAAAAATATAAACCGATTATGTCCATAAAATTATGTAGACAGTTACATATGGCATAAAACAATCTATCATTCACTGGCAATAAATGTGTATAAAAATATAATTAAATAAACACTTTAAATGTTATTTTTTAAAAACTGGAATGTCACTAATATTTTGAGCAGCTTTTTTGCCTCTGACAATACAAGAAAAAAAACATCAATCTATTACATGGCCAAACTGGTTTAAAGCTAAAGGTGTAAATTAAGAAAGCTTGAATAGTTTTAAGACAATTGTTAAATATTAAAAGAGGAATCTGGATTGTTAAAAAAGCAAGAACCAAAAAAAATTGTTTTTAAGATACTGTATTCTTGCAAATTTTTTATCCCGATCCGGATAAATAATGACATCTTTATATTTCAGAATAAATAAATCAAAGACGCGGCCAAGTTTTCAGAGATGAGAAGGCCCCTTTAACGTGTCTACTGAATTTCACATGTGTAGCATTATTATGCAAACTAGAGATAAAAACTTTGACATTCAATCCAGAATGAACTTAAAAATATATAAATAGCTCTAATAAAGCTTATAATTAATAAAAATGTGGGTAAAAGTTACTAAAAGGTAAACAAGTTATCTAGATTATTTTCATTTTTAAAAAAATCGGAATAAGGCATTTTAACAAATCAAGCTAAGTTTTTACAAATGTGCCACACAAATCTAAAAAAATGCATGTCAACTCTTCTCCACAATTGAAATAAAACTATCAGTTCTATACTTCTGACAAAGAGATTCTGACTAGGCGAGGACAAATGAAAAAAACTGCCTGCTAATCTACGGTGTATTTTGTTCTCATCACCACTCCTTGTTACATAATATATATATTTCATGAGCAGAACACTTGAACAAGAGAAGAAACGTTAACAAATCAGACCAAAGTCATGGAAATTTAAAATTAATCCTTTCAATGAAAACAATATGTGGCTTTTAAAAGAGATATTACGTTCCCTTGCCCGATATCGTAATGTGCATTAGTAGGAAAAGTCCATGTTTTAAAAACTGTATAGGCATTTGAGAAACATTCATCTCAAAAAATTGAACTCTTAAGTTTCTTGGTTAAATAAAGATACATTGGTGCAAATAACAAATACAATTAACTTCTGTTTACATTAAAATAAGAGAACTCATGAAATCTGTACCACCACCTAAGAGGAGGGGGGGGGGGGGTTGTTGTGATCATTCAATAATTTTGTTACATTTTAAAAAAAAACAGAATTTTAATTCTTTTAGTTCATCTTTTAAAATAAGAGAACTCATGAAATCTGTACCACCACCTAAGAGGAGGGGGGGGGGGGTTGTTGTGATCATTCAATAATTTTGTTACATTTTAAAAAAAAACAGAATTTTAATTCTTTTAGGTCATCTGGATATGTGCAGTCATGTTGCAAATAGATAACTTTACAAGACTTAATTATCGTAACACATCAAAACTGGAATTAACAATACATAAATACTAGGTTGTTTTTTAAAGACAGGCAATGTGTTTTCAATTGCTAGCTCCTTATGTTCCATAAGAATATTTCAACCTGGTCTAATATAAAAAAAACAATGTTAAATCAATGTCTTGTTCATATTACATTACAATAAAATCAAATTTCAAAAAAATTTTGTGCTTATTTTACGGTTGTGAACAACGGTCAGAATTTAAAGCTGTTTCCATGATGCCTGACAAGTCAAGCAGGCAAACTTGACAGAGAGATTTCTTTTTAAAAAGTCAGCTGATAGACACAATGTTCACCCTGAGACCTAATCAAAACAACGCCTGAAATAGTTTAATGAGAGTCTGTAAGGGCATCTATGGACAGTTGCAATTATCTCCACTTGGAAGGGTTCTATGACAAGAGAAATTTATGTATTCTAACACAAAACTATTGCTTTAAGACACACATAGTTGAAATGCTAGCATATTTTTTTTTTACACAGTGGACTCCATGCCGTAGGCAGGAGCAGCACTGTGGTGACTGTATAGAGAAGGCTGGGATGAATATAAGCTGTCCTTTTGTTTGAGTGGGTCGCCCTCCCCCAGCTCGTCCTCATCTGCTGTATCCAGGTCACCAGGGTCGGTCACGAGGTGGTCAAAATAATGCCGAAAGACAAAGTTGTGATCCGAATGGGTTAAAGAATTCCTGTCACAATTCACAAGGGGTGGAACTTTAGAATCTTCATCCTCAATGTGCGAACTCTCCGCCTTGGATGGTACACACACCCGCTTTAACTGATGTCCAGTCTGCCCTCTCCGCCACAAAAAAACGGCGACCAATAATAGAACAATAGCAAAGCCCATGCACGAGGCTACAATTGCACCTTGGGTGCCTGCTGGGAGTGTTGGAGGCTTGTCATTCTGGCACTCTGTTAGCTCTGTGTCTTGTAACAAAGAGATTTCAGACTGTGTGGGACTGATGCAGTGCAGTTTGTCACAGTCCCCATCTTTGAGAGATCTCGGAGGGCACACCAGCTTGGATGTGCTGCTCACCTTGTTGAGCCAGTCTCTGAGGGGTCGGATCTTGCAGTCACAAACCCAGGAATTCTGGTTCAGATTCACGGAGACTAGCTGGTCAAACAAACTAAAACTGCCTAGGGGTAAATGGTGTATACTATTTTGGGATATGTCCAGACCACGCAGACGTGCTAATCCTTCAAATGCATTGTCCTTGAAATCTTCAAGGGAGCACTTGGATAAGTTCACCCATTCCAACATTTGCAAATCCGAAAATAATCCATCCGCCAGGTGACGCAGGGGGTTCCCTGCTAAGTTAAAATGTGTCAGATAATTAGCAAGGGGTTTTAAAATCGGACGACTCACCGAGAGAATAAGGTTGAAGGAGAGATCCACCTCCCTCAGGCTGGCCCATTGGAAGGCCGCCACATCAATTTTACCGATGCGATTGTAAGACAAATCCAGGGTCTGTAGGTGCAGCCCTGCAAAGTTTTCCCCATGCAATGCCTGAATCTCATTGTTATCCAAGAACATGTTTTTGAGATACTTGTGTGTAATAAGTGCCAGGGCGGGTGGGGCGTCGCTGAGCCTGTTCTGGCCAAGGTCGACCGTAATTAGTGGCGGCATTAAAGCAAAAACATCCTTGTCCACCTGGAACAAGCTACAATCTCTGGCCCTCAGCTCTTTCATGCTTTGTAAACCTCTGAATGAAGAGCTGTAAAGATTCTTCAAGGGATTCCCATCCAGTTTCAAATATGTCAATGCACTTTGGTTGCTGAAGGCGTTTGCAGGAAGTTCCTAGGACAAAAATTAATAAATATTCTGTTATTAGCATGATTTTTTTTTTTTCAATAGAAACTAATTCCCCATTAAAAGTAGATCTGCTTCTACTTTGCAATGAATTATAAAATTAATGGCAGTTAAGGCTTACCTTCAGATTATTTACACTTAGATCGAGTGTTTTTAGATTCAGCAAAGAGCTGAATATCCCATCAATAGTAGACAATCGGTTGTGAGAGAGATTCAGAAACAAGAGTTCATTGAGACCATTAAATGTCCCAGGACTGATGGTCATGATCTCATTCATGCTGAGGTCAAGCTGCTCTAGGTTGGGGAATTTCTCAAATGAACCTATGTCAATAGCCTAAACATAAAAGTTGTTCAATTTATTAATGTGAAATACAAAGTACCACCACACAATTTAATAAAACATTTTAAAAATTGTTTGCTCCAACATTTTATGTTAGTAAAGAGCAAAAATAAGACAACCTAAATTATTCTTTAAAAATTCTTTATAAAATTTATTAAAATTTCCATCATATTGCTTAAATTTTATTTTGAAAATTGTTTTAATATTAATTATGAATGGTATAACAAAATAAAAGTCCACTAATTAATAGACAAATTATAAATTTTCTCAGTCACCAGTATGATTTTCTTTCAAAACAATATCACTGATAATCTATCCTTACCTTGATAAAACAAGAAACTATTTTCATTTCGACCAGAGAAGTACCATTCATTTTCATATCTCTCATTCGGGTTGCCTCAATCATTTGTAGGCCTTTGATGTCATCCAGTGTCAATTTCACAGCCTGTACTTTCATCTGTGTGAAAATGTCTAGGACTGGTCCACCCTTGCAAATTACTTCCCCGCTCGGTGAGGAGCAAGTGCATGATGAGTGGCATCCTTGTGCGGCTGTTAAAATAATCTCTATGCCAAACATAACAATCAGACAAGTCCAAAAAGGTCTCCATGATGAATAACAGGATACGGCTAGAGCACATAAATTGTTTTGAGACATTGATGTTGTTGGCTTGTCTTTGCTGAGGTTCACTGGTTGAAACCTGGCATACAGCTAAAATATGAGTGGCTCCATCTCTCTTGGACAGCATTCATCGCAGAAAAACAAGTTGTCATAAAACTTTGAAGAAACTCATCTTATATCACTGTCCATATCCTTTCAACTGAGAAAAAAATAAATAATAAAAGCTTTGAGATTGGTTGCCTGGTCTTCATATCAGCTAATCAGATTGCTTCTCACATTTCTTGCTCATCTGGAAATTTTAATGGGGGCTACCATTGATAGTTTACGGTGTTACATCACTTTCTATCAATTTATTTTTTACCTCGTGACCCCCATAAATACTTTAAATATGCTGATGACCATAAGCAGCCCCAGAATAATTTCAAATGTTTTTCGGGGCTTCTTTAGGCTTCCACAATCACAACAGTTAACAAAATTCTGCAAATAAGACATGTTTATCCTTAGTGTAACAAAAATTGCATGCATAAATAATGCAGATCAGAATATCTCATTTGCATAAATGTGGATATCTTAGTTTGATTCACAAAGATCGTCATAGTTCATTCAATTCCCTACAAGAATTTTTATATTTGTAAAGTAATAAGTTTATTTTTTATAGATTTTTTGCAGGACTTGTGAAAAAGGGCTCTATCTTCTTGTCATTGACAGTTCAAAAAGGCTCTGTCTCAAGAGAGTTAAATTTACAGTTATAGATATAAGTAAAAAAAAAGTGATTTTGATGAGGGTCTGTCCATAAAGTGCTTCACACTATTTTTTTGTTACAATTTTTAACACCTTGCTCTCCTCGACACTCTGTAAAAAATCTCAGACACCCCAAAGTATGTCACAATTTCGAACTAAAAAAATTAAATATTTATTAAATTTAATCTAAAATTGACTAAAAGACACTTATAATTAAACTATTAAATTATACAAGTGAAATCTTATTTCAGAATAAATCTATTACAACAGAAAGTTTAACATTGAATTGCTCTCAATTTCAGGTTTAATATTATATTATATACATGATTAAAATATGTTAGACACTTTCTGGTCTTTCTTAGACCCCTGCCACCTCCTGCGTGACATATTTTATGATTATGAACTGCCCTCTACCATGACATTTATTAATAATTTATATTAAGTATGCCTAATGTTCGATGTAGTAATGACTAACAGTCAATGTGACTTGTGAAAATGCTATTTACTATTTAAATATTTAAAATAGTATTTTGTAGGTCCAAGTCCAAGTGAGTAGCCTAGTCATAGTCACTGCTGATAGTACTAGTGTATATTAGACTAGTTTAGTTTACTAACTTTCTGAGCCCTAGGCTAGACTAGGCTTAATTATAAAATATAATGTCAATGTATAATGTTTTTAAAATCATACTACTGCTGTTTTTTTTAAGCCTACAGTGGGGATCACTACAGTTACAGTCTAGGGAAGCTAACATTTACTAACAACTGACAACACACTACCACTACAATTGGCCGGTTAGTCGCATTTATTACCGAATCATTCTTGTCATATTTAATGGCTAATGGATATTTCATAATTTCTTAACCCCTACGACTACGAATCATCCGAATGCACAACGCTACTAACACTTCTTTCTTACCAAATATTGCTTACACTCTGCCACTAACAACTTTTGAAAAGCTTAAAAATACTATACAGTGAGTGATTTCTGTGAAAAGGATTTTTAAAGGAGGCTCGCTACACACTACATTAACTAACTAAATTACGACTACTACACAATACTGCACCACGACCACAGTCAACCAATAATAAAATTTATAAATTCAGGGTAATCAGGGTGAAAATGTAAATTAAATTGAAAACGCAAATATTGCCTTATAGCTTTTCAATCGGTATACCTTTAAATCTTAAACATTATTGAATTCAGACTCGAAATTAATCCATTGCATATCCAAACTACGCCAAATTTTACTAGTGTATATTCAGAAGTTTTTTTTAGTTATATTTCTTTCGTAGGCTCGTAGGAAACGAGTTTGCGGAAATACTGCAGAATTATTTCCCCTGGTTTTCTTTATTACTTCAACTAGAAAAGGGCAGATAATCGGTTTTGGGGAAACTAGTGACTTTGCCGGGCAGTGGGGGCTGGGGGGGCAGCTGGGGAAGTAGGGAGTGGGTCCGATAAAAACATCTGAGACAATTTTCCAAAAAGTTCGGTCTTCTTAAAATATTTCATTCTTTTACGTAGTTTAAAAAATATGAGAACACATTTTATTTAAGGAATGCGATAACTTTTGAAGATTCGACCTTCTCAAATGGGAACTGATTGCTGCTGAAATATTTGAAAAAAGCTGTTAATATTAATATTATTTATTATAATTTATTTTAAGCCTAGTTAAGCTAGTTATTGGCTTTATAAATATTAGACTGATACTTGGTTGGAGTGATCCACAAACTATTTGTAACAATTTTGCACGTTAAGCACACATTTGAGTGGGGGGGGGGGCATGAAAACATCCATGGGTGCCCCCGCAGGATTTGTTTGCAGAGGTGGTCTCTTATCAGTCACGCCTCATGGACGGGAAACTAAGATGGATAAAAAGTAATTTAAAAATAGAGGTATCACATAATTACATCGTTTCAATATTTCCCGACTGTTTCAAATTATGTTTTAATGAATTATTAAATCCATGTTTATTTGTGTTGAGATCTTATTTTTTTCTCCATAGTTGGGTGCGTATTTCAGAGAGGCATAATTCTGCAGTTCGACAAGTTTCATTTTGTTAAATTAGTTCAACAATTTTAATGTTAACAAAAAAAAAATGGGTTTCGGAAAAAGGTAGGCGATGCCATATTTATGGAAAGGAAGCTCTTTAAATCTAATTTGAAACTCTTCTTTTTGCAACATTTGCAACGTAAATTCATACGTCTTGTTTAGTAATGCTACTGCTAGTTTTTCCACCAACAGGTTGTAAATTATGGGGAACTGTAGAAGTTTTCCTTATTTATTTGTTTAGTTTATTAGTGAGGATGTCTAATTTTACTTGAAACTTGAAATGCTTTTTAACATAAGGGGTCATGCAAACTTATATAAAACAAAAATATGACATAATTTTACGCACCTCTACCCCTTATAAGGTTAATAAAACTCCCTTTGACAACCCTCTAATATTATACAATATTTATAGCACCCCCACCCCAATTAAAACATTGGTAGGCCAACTACAACAAATTGTAAAATCTTGGGAAAGCTGTTAAAAGATTTTAAAAAATAACGTTTAAATATAAATTACACATAAGTTTTTAACAATCTAGGCCACTTTCTTAAATTTTTAAGCAGAAATTTGAAGAAAAAAAATGAATTAACATACCTAACTAAATTTTGTGTGGTATAGAATATCCTGAAATGCCTAATAAATTTAACACAAGAAAGCACAATTTTCATGACACAGTCCAACTTCATTGATTCATAACACAGCACTTGTTGGTAGTTTAGGCAGTGTATGTCATTTGGGTGCGAATGATTGTGTACTTACTTGCTACTGCCGTCTGCTCCCCCCATCCCCACTAGAAATTCGTTCAAAGGTTGGTACTGCAGAGTGTCTTGCCAATTGCAGGACCATACCATGGGCACATAACCATTAAACTGTGCGGCCATCAGGATAAGGACACCTGGCGGGTCAGGTCTAGCCCGCATGCCATCGTTTTAAAGGACATTTGGGCTAGAATCAAGATTATTCTAGATATTAGATTGGTCTAGAATATTTCTCGTTGACTCTAAGATATGCTTGTTGGGCAGTTTTACCTAATTCACCAACACCAGGACCTTTTTGAAAGATCATGGATAGTGAGCTGATTTTTTTTTTTTAATGCTCTGCCTAAAAGGTGGCTGAGCTATGGCTATTCTAAGAAATATGTTCTTAGAGTGAGAGAGAGAGAGAGAGGGGGGGGGGAGCGAGGGGAGAGAGAGAGGGGTGGGGGCACATGAAAGAGTAATCATTTTCGTTTAATTTTTATCTTATTCTAAGAAATATGTTCTTAGAGTGAGAGAGAGAGAGAGAGGGGGGGGGGGGAGAGGGGAGAGAGGGAGGAGTGGGGGCACATGAAAGAGTAATCATTTTCTTTTAATTTTTATCTCTCTTTTGTTTCTCCAGGTGGCTGTATAATTATAATTAAATCAAGAAGAACATTGTGTTATATAATTATTTCATGATTTACCTTTTCTTAGTATTTCTTTTTTTTTCATTCTTGTAGGCTATGACTAATATATTCCATGTGCGTGATCTTCGCCTCGTCATGGGAAATATTATAATAAAATATGTTTTTCGTTATATACTTCAGCCTTAAACTTATGGCAAAGATGGCTTATCAAGATCCTGCCTTCCCAACGTAAATAATGCAATATGACGCGTCCAAGATATTTAAACGAATTATAGAAATAATGACCTTTAAAAAATATTTTAATTCAAATGGCATGTCTACTTTGACAAGCCAAGTGACACCTATTTTGGAAATAACAATATTTCGGTAAGTGGCGTGTTATCAATCTCATATACTTTTCTAATTCAAAACGAATTATGTTAAGCCTTTGAGTGAATGTTTCATTATGGTTCCAATTCTCTTAATTTTAACCGAAATTTGTATGTTTTTCACCCGCCCACATAAAACCATTTATTGAAAAAAAAAATATTTTTTTTAGTATCTCGGTAAAAGGGATACTGTTGAGAAATAGATTATTTGGCAAATGATATTTTTTTGCAGCTCAAAGTGACGATAAATACAAAAATTAAAGAACTTGTTTATCGTTCCATTTTTTGACCATTTTCCACAGAAGGCTCCCTTATTTCTAACAATATTCTTAATTCTGTTTCTATATTGCAACCCTTGCTGCATAAAAATACAACCCCCACTGTTTGCCAGGCATTTTAGAGTTTTGTTTTCAGGACCTACTGCATACATTCATACCCAAACTCGGTAAAGAATAGATTGTCATCCTTAATCATAATCGTTATTAGTAATTGCCGACATTGCTGATAAAAAAACGTCTACCTAGTTAGCCTAGCATTAGCAATAGTAACTACTATTATTAACTGTTACTATTACCACTAGGTCCCCCAGTGAGCTTGGGAGAAGTCCAGGGGCCTTAGGCTCGTAGACTGAGTAGGTTACATAGGCTTAAAGATTCACATTAAATAAAATTAAAGTTGGTAAATTTTAACGTATGGGACTCCACTCTTACTTTTGTCCCAATTCCACCCTTGCCCTGCGTTGGGTACTACACAACTAATTAGCCTAAGGGTCCATCCATAAATGATGTCACGCACCTGGGGGAGGAGGGGGGTCAGAGTTTAGTTGGGGGGTGTGGGTAGGGGGAGGGGGGAGCTCAAGCAATAAGCAATGTGATGTCACATGAAAAGCGGAATATTAAAGTTTAATAAAGAATTGCACTTAATAAACACTATAGTACAGATATTTTTAACATTATTCTTTTATACAATTATTTTATTTTTGAACTACTATCACTTAGAAAATCAGTACAGTTATGCGTGGTCCAAAGAATGGCCTCTGATCAAGTTACAGGACGCCAAGGAGGAGGGGAATTGGATGTTGTTAAAGTGACAGTCGTGAGAATTTATGGCTAAATCTGGACACAGGAATTATAGAATTAGAGCTACCAAGTGCAATTCGGATGGAACTAAAAAAAAAAAAGGTTCAGGGGGGTATCTTAGTAAAGGCTCTAGAACAGGGATTCTTACCTTTTTTTGCAGTGTTGCAGGCCCACTCTGTTTTTAATACAGGAAGCCAAGGAGGAAGGGAATTGGATGTTGTTAAAGTGACAGTCGGGAGAAGTTATGGCTAAATCTGGACAAAAGAAATATAGAATTAGAGCTACCAAGTGCAATTCGGATGGAACTAAAAAAAAAAAAGGTTCAGGGGGGTATCTTAGTAAAGGCTCTAGGACAGGGATTCTTACCTTTTTTTGCAGTGTTGCAGGCCCACTCTGTTTTTAACATCCCCCCCCTCCCCACCAACCAAATAAATTATATTGTAATAAAATTATAAATATTTAAATAATTTAGTTACCGTAGCTTTATTTCTTTATTCGGCGTTGAAACATAGTCAAAACGTCGTGTTTCTAATTAATAATAAGGTAACCTAATTGCTGACGCATCAACCTTGAAATTTTAATAAAACATGCATTTTGCTGGTTGCATGGGTTAGACCAAGCAGTGTGTGTTCTGTAAATATGCAATTTTTCAATTTGGTGTCACTCCCTGAGATGGTGTCACCCGGAGCGGTCCGCACCCCTATAGCTACGCCACTGAATACAATTTTCTGGTCTTCCACACGCCATGGCTGGGAAGGTACTTTTACCCCTGGTTAAGAACCACTGTTCTAGTGAAATGTTTCTAACACAGGTGCAGTAATTTGATATCCACGGGAGGTGAATTTCTTAAGGGTTTGTAAAGGACAGTAGTGGACGCAGGCAGGGCTGGCGCTAGGGGATGGCGAAGTGGGCAACCGCCCAAGGCCCCGCACGTTGCCGTAGTATATTTATAATATACTTGAGCCTATCGGCGGAATATATAACGTCAATAGCCCGCAAAATTCAATTGGCCCAAGGCCACACACCCTCCTAGCGCCACCCCTGACGCAGGGAATTTTTAATGGGGGTGGGGGGGTTTGCAGAGATTAGCGACGTTATATTTGAGGGGGTTCTAACTTTTTGTGACGATATGTGATGGGGGAAGGGGGGGGGTAAAAAAACTGCAAAATTTTGCGGGACGTCATTTATGGATGGCCCTTAATACTAATACTAATTTGAAAATGTCAACAGTTATGTAGTGCCTCAGCCTCAATGTTATATTTTTTCTCATCGGTAATCAAAATTTTGTAAGTAATTTGGTTTTATTTTCTTTTTTGCAGTTAGCCGCCAAAAATACAGTTGAGTACCCAGGGTCCAATGCATTTTGATTTAGCTTACCGTTTCTATGTTACATGTAGTATCAATGTGCTCCTTCTGTTTAATTATATTTATATGGTTATAGTATATTACTTCAGCTACACTATAGGCATAGGCCTACTAAATAACTTAATAGGTCCCTATATTCATTATACAAGTGTTCCCACACTTGTCTAGTCCACTTTAAGTCTTAATATTAGCTTGATATACTTTATGCTTACCTTTGTTGACAAAATATTAGTAATCTTCTATAACTTATAAATGACTAAAAAGTAACTAAACTTACAAAGGTGTGCAATAGTCAAGAAAATAGTTTGATGCCATATTCCATATATTCTGTTGTTTACTTTATTAACCCTAACATTTTTCAGCAAACATTCAATTAAATGCAGATTACAACATCTGCTCCATTTAATGCCTTTATAAATTAGGAAATAGAAGTGCAAAATATAATAAGGCAGTTAAGGCATGACATGAAAATACAGGACAAAAGAACATTGCGGCTAGATGTCTTCTTCATTTCAAACCTGAAGATATCTTGTTCCACTATTTTCTTCAAGGCTTGAAACCAGTCCCTCATATATTTTCCTTTATCACTATTAGTAAGTCTATACCTAGAGATTAGTATATGATTTAAAATTAGTCAATGTCTTTTACCATATGATAATTTTAATGAGATCTTTCAAAATTATTTCATTTCATTTAGCTACTGAGAAGCTCACAGTGAAAAAGAAATGAATTCTTCTTCTGCTGATGTGGACGGTAGTTTGAATGCAACGTTAAAATCTTCAAAATCAAGCTCTTTTGATCCAGACGCGGTAGACTACAATTTGCATGCACGGAAATCATCAAGCAAAGCCACCAGCAGTGCACAGTCTGATGAAGGTTTCTTTAACCAGCAGGAATTTGAGCCTCTTGTCATCTTGGAGTTCAGTGGGGATTCCAAGCAAGCTGCTCATGAGTGGCTCACAGCCAAATTGCAAGCTTCAAGGGCAGAAAATGGAGCAGAACTACTAGTTCAGACTTATTATATGGAACATAGCAAGGTGGGATACATTTATTCTAACTTAGAAATTTGAAGGAAAAAAAATCTCATAATTAATATAACTTTGCAAATGAATTTTTTTTTTTTTAATGCACTGAACTGACTGATCATTATTTGATTTTTAAAGTCGGCGACGGATACGTAAAAGTAGAATAATGGAGGGACTGCAATCAGGTAGGGGTAAAGGGAAGTAAATAACACAAGGTAGAGGAAAACCTGAAAAAAGACAAAACAAACAATGGATGTGTTGGCATGAAGCTGCAGGACCAGATAAGTCAATATTATTAGGAGATTATGGCACCCATTACTATGCCTACAAATCCAGATATCCCACTGATTGAAAACCATTGTTATAAACAATTAAAAATTAAACTGTATAGCATTTAGCAATACATACAAAAATTGTCTCAGTTAAATAATTTTATCCTTCCATTAAAAATGTAATTTGCTGGTTTCAAATTTTATATAGTCTACTAGATCAATTTATAATTTCTAGGTTATTATGGATTCCAGATACCCATAACAAGTTACTCAAATTTTGCAAAGGTCTCATTTACCTGGGAAATATACCTGTGGAAAATGTCCTCTTACTAAAGCCTGGCTGTGCCCAAATATCTTTAATACATTCCAACGTTACCCATTTTTTTTTATAGGAGACTGTGCTATATATTGGGGCAACCCTAGACAGACTTCTCATAGGTGCTGAGGAGATGAAAATTTATAAAACCTACAAAGATGGATCACTTAGGGAAATGGCATTGACAGATATAACAAATTTTGAAAATTCAGGTACTCCAAATATTTTGTACTAAATGAAAAATGAATTAGAAATTAGTTTGAGTCACACTCTGTGACGTTCCAAATTAAGTTAATTAACACATTTGTAAGATTTAGCAAAATGTCTCCCAATAGGGTGGCCATCAAAAGTGGTCAGCTCAAACATGGAGTTACTTAAACAAGGAAAGATAGCTCAGACTGACCACTAGTCACACTTTGGTATCATTTATTTTATTGTGCATCTGTTTTCGTTGATTATTCTTTGGCTTTCTATCTCTTATGCTTAGTACTATCCAGTTTCCTTTTTACTTAAATGTTGTGTAGTGATAGTTTCCTTTTTAGATGGTATTATTTATAGCTAGACCCCTTTCCACCCCCCCCCCCTCATTTGTACACATCTTCCTGCATTTAAGATTTCTTTTTAGCCCTCCTGTTGTTTCTGTTAAGCCCCCCTGTTGTCTATCTCAAACAGATAATTTTCTAGTAATATTTAATAATTTTTTTATTTAAATGTTTTGTAGTGATAGTTTCCTTTTTAGATGGTATTATTTATAGCTAGACCCCTTTCCCCCCCCCCCCCCCCTCATTTGTACACATCTTACTGCATTTAAGATTTCTGTTTAGCCATCCTGTTGTTTCTGTTAAGCCACCCTGTTGTCTATCTCAAAAAGATAATTTTCTAGTAATAGTTAATAATTTAGCCCAGCATTAAGAAAAATACAATTCCTGGCCTCAATGTGGATTTACCTTGGTTTCTTTTTATGACCACAATGTCCATTTGTCTACACATACCTTTCAGAGGATCTCTTCCAGTTTCTAACCAATGCAGAAAAGCAGAAAGTTATCCTAAAGGGAATAGAGAATGTTAGAGCACAAGAGGATGAACCTTTTATCCCTGGTTATCCCAAATATACTCTCTTTCCAGGGAAAAGCATAAGTAAGCTCTTAAACATTTTTATTCTTTTAACATAATCGTAAATGTTAAGTATATAGTATGAATTGAATTATTTTTTTTGCAGACCCAGAAGATCACTTTTTTTAAATATCCGGTGCATTGATTTGATTCGTATCTTTGTTGTACTTACTCTATGTTGTTGTTTTTTTTTAAAAAAAAGCTTTTATTTGCTTTTCTGATAGAAAATGAAAATTGTGTTTTATTTGCCATGCATACATTTCAAATTAAATGAAAGAAAGGCCTTAACCAAATGTATCATCTCTTGTTTCTGTCCCCCACCCCCCAACCATCAGTTAAGAAATACCTCAGCCGTCACATTGTAAGCAATCTGTTTCCATTGCATGAAGAGGAGAAGCTGAAACGCCTTGGGGATGAATGGTACACACTCAAGAATTACTTTAGTGCCCAGCCAATAGGTAGTGTGCCGTTGATTAAGTCTTACATCATTCCAATTTTTAAGATAAGTTTCAAAGTGTATTTGATGAATAACTCTGGCAGATAGGATGATTGCTCAGCTGTTAAGGTTTAAGCCTTTTATATCAAGGCAGGTCTCTTAACATACATTCAAAGAACTGTTTTGTAGGACTGAATTATTTTTAAAAAAATACAATTTCATGAGCCTTTTGAATGTTAGACATGTGATTTGATCGAATAGATGCTTTAAATTAATTGGAGGTAAACAAAATATTTAAAAAATTGATTTACAGTATTAATTTTTTTAAACGTTTCTGCATCACTAGTTCACTTCTACAACATAGGGTCAAGGCTACTCAGCATCCGAAAATGTGGTCCCCACTAAAAAGAAAATAAACCTATCTTTTCAATCCGGAATTTAAATCGGTAGAAGTAAAAAGTTTGCTGTAATTAGAGAATAAAGTTTCAGTTGAGATCTCTTGTTAGAGTTATGATTTACTCTAAAGATTTTCACTTTTCTTCCCCAGACGGAATCCAAGAGTATTTCGGAGTGAAAATAGCTCTCTATTTCTCCTTCCTGGGGGTCTACACCATCTCCCTCATCCCCCCTGCTCTCATAGGAATCATTTACTTCTTCTTCCCTTGGCACAGTGTCTACAAGGAGGCCACTTTTGCAGTCTTCAACCTGATATGGACGACCGTGTTCCTGGAGGGCTGGAAGCGCTACTGCAACTCACTGTGTTATAAATGGGGGACCATCGAGTCACCTTCCTACTTCTCCTACAAGTGGGTGGATATCATTAGATTATGTGTGTGGGAAATACTCTTAGTACACTGTATGGGTGGAAAGTATTCCAGAACATTATGTGGGTGGGAGATACTCTTAGTACACTGTATGGGTGGAAAGTATTCCAGAACATTATGTGGGTGGGAAATACTCTTAGTACACTGTATGGGTGGAAAGTATTCCAGAACATTATGTGGGTGGGAAATACTCTAGTACACTGTATGGGTGGAAAGTATTCCAGAACATTATGTGGGTGGGAAATACTCTTAGTACACTGTATGGATGGAAAGTATTCCAGAACATTATGTGGGTGGGAAATACTCTTAGTACACTGTATGGGTGGAAAGTATTCCAGAGCATTATGTGGGTGGGAAATACTCTTAGTACACTGTATGGGTGGAAAGTATTCCAGAACATTATGTGGGTGGGAAATACTCTAGTACACTGTATGGGTGGAAAGTATTCCAGAACATTATGTGGGTGGGAAATACTCTAGTACACTGTATGGGTGGAAAGTATTCCAGAACATTATGTGGGTGGGAAATACTCTAGTACACTGTATGGGTGGAAAGTATTCCAGAACATTATGTGGGTGGGAAATACTCTAGTACACTGTATGGGTGGAAAGTATTCCAGAACATTATGTGGGTGGGAAATACTCTAGTACACTGTATGGGTGGAAAGTATTCCAGAACATCATGTGGGTGGGAATTATTCTAGTATGTTTTGTGGGTGGGAATTATTATAGTACATCATCAATTTATTGGTACCCTTCTAGATTGACCCATGTTTGACTAATATCTAAATTACGTTTTATTAATTAAAATGTTTCATGCATTTGAAAAGGCATAGCATGTGCTTAGAGCGCTTGTAGTATTGTGTTATTTTCACAATTTTGACAAATAAATTGTCTGTAACTCCATAAAGTTGCAGATTCGGGGCATTGTACTTTATAAATTACATTTTTTTTAACCCGTTGATACACATTACCATGTGGTATACTGCACAAAAGCCAAAAATTATTATTGTATTGCTGTGCTGCATGCAGTTGTTGTAAATGCTGATTCCAGGTTTTTGTTCCCATTAATAAGTTAATCTATTTCAAGAGCAACAAAATTTCCTTTGTTTACATTTGCTGTTAAATTTAGTTCGTTCAGCAGATGTAAGTTTGAAACATCTCTCATTTCATTTTTTGTAAGTATTAACTAATGGCTGGCTATGTGTTGCAATTTTTAATCACATGACTCCTAAAAGTGTTAATTAAATTTAAAGGTGAAAATATGTGTCTTGTTTTCAGTTTTGAAGAGCCAAGGGCAGACTACTATGGCACAATGGGCAGGAACCCAGTGACAGGTTTCCCGGAGCCTTACTACCCCAAGTGGAAGAGGATTCTCAAGTTCTACTTTGTCTCCATCCCCATCATTACTTTTTGTTTGACAATAGCTTTCTTCCTGATGGTGGCTTACTTCTGGGCTGAATTCTGGATGAAGAAACACGTGCCAGATAACATGGGGGTCATCACAAAGATCAACCACGCCCTCCCGGCGGTGGGCTATGCGCTGGCCATAGGGACTCTAAACAGCATTTACCGACTGATAGCCGTCAAGCTCAATAAATTTGGTAAGTCTGAATTCTTTTTGTAATTGGATTATATTTACCAAGCTTGGGGATTAAGATTGTTCTCACACAATATTTTTTTTTTACACTTGAGATAGATATTGTGCGTGTGAAATATCAGACATACACTATCATTTCCCAGGTTAATTCCATAAAAGCAATGGATAAAATCTAGTAGAATTTTCAGATTTGTGCTTCTGGGCCAAAAAACTGCAATCACTAAAAGAAATGTTGGTGTTAAGCTGATGTAGGAATCTAAAGGCATGAATTCAATGTCAATGTTTTTGTCATCTGCCAGAAAATCATAGACTCCAGTCATCGTATGAAAATCATCTTATTCTCAAACGTGTCTTGGTGAGTGCATACACGTCTGTGGTGTCCCTCAAGCCGCTTGACCAACATGAGATGGCAGAGCAAAAACTGTTCAGATTACTCTTGGTGGATTTATTTAATAGGTGTTGATAGGTGATAACTAGAATATGAGGGGTTATGAGGAATGTTGTTATTGAGATCATCTGTGCTAGATGTACCAATTGATGATTCGAGGGAGATAGCTAATAGACAAAACTAGAAATTTTCGTCACCTAAGCTAAGTGGATTTATTTGAATTAGAAGCTTATTATAACACTTAATGTACCGGTACGAATTGGATCGTATCATCCATGTTTTAGCAATTTTAGACTTGATGAATATAATGGCCAGTAACATTATTTAATTTTAATGTGATGTTTCCAGGTACAAAACTAATCCCCCATTAGTCTAACAAACTACTATGTTTCCAGGTACAAAACTAATCCCCCATTAGTCTAACAAACTACTAGTCCAATCATCATTAAATCTGAATTGATGTTGACTCTTACACATCCTAGCGCTACACGTCTTAGGCTTATCCATCAAAAAGATATATTCAGCATTATAAATGGTGTACACAAATATCAGCTCTGAGTAAACATTAACAATGACACTTTTGTGTGACATAAGTGTGGCTATGACTGCATTTTAAATAGGAAATTCTTGTTAATGTCATGATGAAAATAGGCTCACTAGGCTGGATGTATATTCCCTTCATCCACAACTGTGGTCATGTGACCATGTTTGTCGATATTTTTATGTTCAATATTTTTGTTCAAAATGTTATTTCAGTATGTTTGTTCAATATATGTTTGTTCACTATGTTTGTTCAACATTTGTTTTTTTTTATGTCTGTTCAATATTTGTTTGTTCAATGTTTATTCACTATGTTTGTTCAATATTTGCTGTTCAATAATTGTTTGTTTAATGTGTTTGTTCAATTAATCTTTGTTCAATATGTGTTTGTTCAATATGTGTCTGTTCAATATGTTTCTTAAATTCAAACTGAGCCAATCAGTGTCAGCTCACTGTTTCTATATTTTCACAGTTCTAATCATTTAAAAAAACAAAAAACAAATCAAAGCTATGACATCATTGAACAGTTCACTTTTTATCGCCATATTTATAGAAAAAAAATACTTTTGTATGACATCACACAGTCAATGTGTTAAATCTTTATTGTAATAATAATACTGTAAGACAAAATATTATAATTACAAATTATCAGATAATTTATGTTCAAATCATATTGAATTAAACAGTATATTGGATTTATTTTTGACTTTCTAATACTCTGTACCATTCATCCAAACCATGATTCCCACTCAACACGTTTCAAGATTTCAACATTCCAACAGCCTGACCTATTTCACCTATTTGTTTCCCCAGTTTGATTTCGTCAATTGCTTTATCTGTTTGTTCTACGTGGCTTTCTATTTACAAGACAGAGAACTACTGAAAACGGTACGCCCACAGTTTAAAGCTCAACATATCTTATCGGAGTTAATTGACTTAGACTGCTGTGACTGGGAAAGTGCCAGCCCCAGATGTAAAAAATAAAGGCTTCAGCACCCAAATAATGCCAGCGTGTTGGTTTATAAAATGACCAGTATGGCTGTGCGCAAAGGCAGCTCCTAATTATGAGCCTAAACCTTCAGGTTAAGTTGGCATGTGCTGGTACTTGTATCTTTATTTTTGCAACATCCCAGACAGCACCCTTAGTTAAAATACTTACATTTTTGCAACATCCCAGACACAGACGACATCCTAAGCTTAATTATTTGCATTTTTGCTAAAACAATTTGGTCTATACTCGAAACAATACTGTAATTTAAAAATTAAATTCAAGTAATACCAGTACTGAGACCCAAGTGCAAACTATGCTCGAGTAATACCAGTACTGAGACGCAAGTGAAACAATGTTCAAGTAATACCAGTACTGAGACCCCAGTGCATACTATGTTCAAGTAATACCAGTACGGAGACCCAAGTGCAAACAATGTTCAAGTAATACCAGTACTGAGACCCAAGTGTAAACTATGCTCAAGTAATACCAGTGCTGAGACCCAAGTGCAAACAATGTTCAAGTAATACTAGTGCTGAGACCCAAGTGCAAACTGTTCCCATGGATGAATAAAAGGGTCTCATAAATACAGATATAATTATATTTTCAAGTTTGAAGAGTTCTAAAAAAAAATGTTTCGTTTTTTAAAATAAAATTAAGAAAATAATTTGGTATCTCCTGTGAATCATCTTTCAGTTTTTGGGTACTATCCTCATCACACAACAAATCCTGGGTCAGCTTGGTGAGGCCATGATACCGTTCTTGTTCGTGAGGCGGAGACAGAAGCAGGTGGATGAAGCCTTGAAGAAATCATTCCTAGGTGGTGAGAGCAAAGAGTTGAGAACGCCCAGCCAAGATGATCTCTCCAGCTATAAGAAACAGGCAGCACTGGAAGCTATGATGGACAAATTCTTTGTAAGGCTGGTCAAAAAATTTTTTTATTGAACTTTCCTGAAGGTAATTTAATCCAGGTGGGTTGAGAAATTGGTACCATCAGGTGGTATTCCTTTTTCCAATAAATTATTATTACTGATGTGAATGCATCAGCTGGGTGGGTTTGTAATAATGTGTACATAGGGTGCTTAATAAAGTAAATTAGTACTTGTGTCTATTGTTAGGTAATTGGTACTTGTGTCTATCGTTAGGTAATTAGTACTTGTGTCTATTGTTAGGTAATTAGTACTTGTGTCTATTGTTAGGTAATTGGTACTTGTGTCTATTGTTAGGTAATTAGTACTTGTGTCTATCATTAGGTAATTTGTACTTGTGTCTATTGTTAGGTAATTAGTACTTGTGTCTATTGTTAGGTAATTAGTATTTGTGTCTATTGTTAGGTAATTAGTACTTGTGTCTATTGTTAGGTAATTAGTACTTGTATCTATTGTTAGGTAATTAGTACTTGTGTCTATTGTTAGGTAATTAGTACTTGTGTCTATTGTTAGGTAATTAGTACTTGTGTCTATTGTTAGGTAATTAGTACATGTGTCTATTGTTAGGTAATTAGTACTTGTGTCTATTGTTAGGCAATTAGTACTTGTGTCTATTGTTAGGCAATTAGTACATGCGTCTGTTGTTAGGTAATTAGTACTTGTGTCTATTGTTAGGTAATTAGTACTTGTGTCTATTGTTAGGTAATTAGTACTTGTGTCTATTGTAAGGTAATTAGTACATGTGTCTATTGTTAGGTAATTAGTACTTGTGTCTATTGTTAGGTAATTAGTACTTGTGTCTATTGTTAGGTAAGTATTACTTGCATGGGCGCCCGCAGAAAACTTTCTGGGGGGGGAGCAAAAAAAATCAATTAACCTTCTAGGGGAAGGGTGGGGGGGGGGGGCAAAAAAATTTTAGTAATGTTTTAATGTAGTTTTAATTTAGTAAAGTGGTAAATGTAGTGGTAAAGTATAGAGTATATAACTGAATAGGTGCAGTTTTTCTATTATTACACAAAGCCGAACAATTAATGTTTTAAACAAAATATTTTCTGAGATTTTCGGATGATGAATTCTAGATTTATTATTACAATAATAAGACAAAGAAAAATATTTAAAAGAAACATTTTTAAAACTTTTTCAAGCATTATTGAAACTTTATTCACTCTGTCCAAATGCACAAACCCCTGGCGTGGTTTAAAATAATGATACAATTTTATTTGTTTGTTTATTTTTTTTGGTGTGGGGGGGAGAGATCCCACCACCTGATCTCACTCTTTATGGCCCCGGCTAACACATTTGCATCAAGCTCATCCTCTTTGCTGTGCCATACAACATACTATAGATTTAGGACTCGTCTGGCACCCCCAAGACTCACCGGAGTTTATCCATTCCATCTTCTCCAGGGCTCCAATGATGATTATCTAGAGCTGTACATCCAGTTTGGCTATGTCTACTTGTTTTCATCAGCCTTCCCGCTAGCAGCCCTATGGGCTCTCATCAACAACTTCATTGAGATACGCACTGATGCATTTAAGCTCTGCCGCATCTTTCAACGACCTTTTGCTCAAAGCGCCAGTAGTATTGGAGCCTGGCAGGTAAGACATCACACCCTGCCCAAGACTGTTGATCATAAAAGCCATTGAGATGCTGCCATGGAAGGAAAAAAAAAAACCATAAATATTTTTAATTTGTTGCTACCAACATGAATTAGTTTATATACAATGTTAATCCTTCACACATCCCAGTGACTCAATATTTATTACAGACATAACTATAATCTCAATCAGTGATTCTCAACCTATTTTTGCCCTACTCCTTACCTGAAGGCCTAAAAACCTAAAAAGGTTTAGAGTGGTTGCGCCCGCATCGACACCCCCAGAAAAAGCTTTTTAAAAAAAATAAATTAATAAACTTTAAAAAAAAAAAAGAGGTTTACATGCTGCCATCAGGAAGATTGAATTGCATTCGTGTCATGTTTGGGCCAGAGTTTCAAGGTTGCAGGATAAAACATAACATTGGTTTTGGATATTGCAATAAATAACAAATAACAGTGGTTAGCTTTAAAAAAAAAGTCTCCTTTCTAAAACTGACATACATTTCCTTTCTCAGAGGCATACAAGTCCTCCTCTCTCCCCCCTCCAACCCAAACCATTGTCTTTAACACTGTGGGATGTTTGTCCTTCATTTGGACACATACGGATCTTAATGCATCAACAGCACAACACCATCACAAGCCTAACTTTCTGTTACCATCACTGCCCTAACTTTCTGTTACCATCACTGCCCTCACTTTCTGTTACCATCACTGCCCTAACTTTCTGTTACCATCACTGCCCTAACTTTCTGTTACCATCACTGCCCTAACTTTCTGTTACCATCACTGCCCTAACTTTCTGTTACCATCACTGCCCTAACTTTCTGTTACCATCACTGCCCTAACTTTCTGTTACCATCACTGCCCTAACTTTCTGTTACCATCACTGCCCTAACTTTCTGTTACCATCACTGCCCTAACTTTCTGTTACCATCACTGCCCTAACTTTCTGTTACCATCACTGCCCTAACTTTCTGTTACCATCACTGCCCTAACTTTCTGTTACCATCACTGCCCTAACTTTCTGTTACCATCACTGCCCTAACTTTCTGTTACCATCACTGCCCTAACTTTCTGTTACCATCACTGCCCTAACTTTCTGTTACCATCACTGCCCTAACTTTCTGTTACCATCACTGCCCTAACTTTCTGTTACCATCACTGCCCTAACTTTCTGTTACCATCACTGCCCTAACTTTCTGTTACCATCACTGCCCTAACTTTCTGTTACCATCACTGCCCTAACTTTCTGTTACCATCACTGCCCTAACTTTCTGTTACCATCACTGCCCTAACTTTCTGTTACCATCACTGCCCTAACTTTCTGTTACCATCACTGCCCTAACTTTCTGTTACCATCACTGCCCTAACTTTCTGTTACCATCACTGCCCTAACTTTCTGTTACCATCACTGCCCTAACTTTCTGTTACCATCACTGCCCTAACTTTCTGTTACCATCACTGCCCTAACTTTCTGTTACCATCACTGCCCTAACTTTCTGTTACCATCACTGCCCTAACTTTCTGTTACCATCACTGCCCTAACTTTCTGTTACCATCACTGCCCTAACTTTCTGTTACCATCACTGCCCTAACTTTCTGTTACCATCACTGCCCTAACTTTCTGTTACCATCACTGCCCTAACTTTCTGTTACCATCACTGCCCTAACTTTCTGTTACCATCACTGCCCTAACTTTCTGTTACCATCACTGCCCTAACTTTCTGTTACCATCACTGCCCTAACTTTCTGTTACCATCACTGCCCTAACTTTCTGTTACCATCACTGCCCTAACTTTCTGTTACCATCACTGCCCTAACTTTCTGTTACCATCACTGCCCTAACTTTCTGTTACCATCACTGCCCTAACTTTCTGTTACCATCACTGCCCTAACTTTCTGTTACCATCACTGCCCTCACTTTCTGATACCATCACTACCCTAACTTTCTGTTACCATCACTGCCCTAACTTTCTGTTACCATCACTGCCCTAACTTTCTGTTACCATCACTGCCCTAACTTTCTGTTACCATGACTACTGTGTAACCATGACTACTCTATTACCATAATCACCCTAATTTTCTGTTACCATGACTACTGTCTTACCATGACTACTGTGTAACTATGACTACTCTGTTACCATGACCACCCTAATTTTCTGTTACCATGAATACTGTGTTTCCTTCCTTTTACCATGACTACTTTGCTTTCTTCCTGTGCAGCCAGCATTTGAAGTGATTGGTCTTATATCAGTGATCACAAATTGTGCTCTAATTGGAATGGACCCGGAGGTCCAGAAGTTGCTGCCATCTTCAATATCCCCAGTGAACATGGTGCTCATTTTTGTTGCCGCTGAGGTAAGAGATGTCGTTCTAGAGTCCCAGTCAGTCATCACTGTCAGTGGACACATGTGTGTATGGTGAAAGATTTCTTAGTTAAAACAGATCTTTTTGTGCAATTTGAATGTTACATTTGTTAAAAGACCCTAGCGCTGACAGTCCATAAACTCACAAGATGTTGCGGCGTTACATTTTAAACATTGAAACCGACAGTTGAAGGAGTTAATTTTTTTTGTACGTATCTCTTTTTTGTGTGGCCAAAAAAAAAAAGAGTAGATAAGGCCAGGGGGGGTGGGGCTTGATAGACGCCCCTTTATGAGGAGAGGCAAAAAGTCCCAAGGAATAAATAAGAAACCTTCTCCAAAAGTATGTTATCTTAACAAAACTGAAACAGGCTGTGTATCCCACACTGCAAGTGTATCTGAGATTCAGACTAATCAAAGTTTTTTTTTTACACATATCTGTTTGCTTTTTTTTGTTTTTTCCAGCACATCATCTTTGCCATAAAAGCCAGTGTGGCCATACTTATACCCGATGTGCCCAAGTGGATAAGTCTTCAAATAGCCAGGCAGGAGTATGCTGCAAAGATGGCTCTAAAGAAACAGGTAATCTAAGCCTTGTTGTTTCAGTGCACTCATGCATGGCCTTCATACCATGGTGATATTGTTTCCAATATTCTGGATAGGGCGGATTTACAACAAAAAAAATTTGTTTGTAGTTCAAAACATTTGGTATGCTTAGATTCCTACTTCTCTAGTTCTTTTAACAGCTTAACCATGCACTTTATTAGCTCTGGCCTAACAAACAGGCAACTCTCAGCATCTTTATCTGACAGTATCCTTATTATACCACCATTTAACAGGTAACTCTCAGTATCTTTATCTGACCATTGCCTTACTATACCACCATTTAACAGGCAACTCTCTTCACCTTTCTGGAAATCGATACAAGTATTTCCTTGCCTACGACCAATTACATTTTGTATCAGCATTTCTTGCCAGTCTAACCTTTTAGATCTTTTAGTCATTTTAAACAAAAATATTTGATAGTTTTTACAAGTTAGCTAACACAGCTTTTTTAAACAAAAATATTTGATAATTTTTAGAAGTTAGCTAACACAGCTTTTTTAAACAAAAATTATTTTATATTTTTCCTTTTAAAACTATTGTACTGTCATAATAATTTTCTTCTCCTTTAAAGAAGGTAAAAATACGGCTGCGACTATTCGTACCCGGGTACCAGAAGTGAGAGGTTCAGATTAAAAAACTATTTAAAATATTATTGTTGGGTTTGTAAGACAAAATGAGGAATCAAATGAAAGATAATTGAATGGACTATACGTTTGTAAGCTAACTTCTTCAGTTTAACTAAAATAAACTACCACAAATGACATCTGAATTGCATTGGGACCCACGTGCGAATGGCGGCGCTGCATGTCCGGGGTCATTTTTTACCTCATTTTGTCGTACAAATTCAACAATAATATTTTAAATAGTTTTTTTAATCCCAACCTCTTACTTCTGGTATCCGGGTGTTAATAGCCACTTCGTAAAAATAATTCTTATGTTGATTTCCCAAACTTATTTTAATATGCTTAAATAAAATATTTTTAACTTTGATCCCATTTACAAAAAAAAAAAAAAAAAAAAAAAAAAATTAACTCCAACCCTTTGATTTGAGTGTCTTACATTTGTGATTATGTTTTGTGACCTTTGTTTCCTCTTCTTCACAGATTATAGAAGAAAAATATTTTCCGAAAAACAAGTTCTCTTATGTTGGTTCTGTTTGTATTTTTTTAACTCTCCTTTTATTAATGCTCTTGTAAAGCTAATAGGCTTATTAATGTTGATACATTTTATGCAAACATTTAGATTTTCTTTAGTCACTTCTGCTTTTAAACCATATATTCTCATTATTTTCTTTGACTTCGACAACAAAAAAATGGATTTAAAAAAAATTTGGCCGAGATAATTGGGACAATTTTTCAAGGGAAATAATCAAAACTCAATTCTAAAAAATCTAGTCAGTCAATGTCATCAAAGGCAGCATTTTTGGCTTAAATAATCTTTTTTTAAAGACTGTGAAAATTGAAACCTAACCCAGGAGATTTAAAAGCACTTATATGTTAGAATTATTTGATTGAATTATATCTAAATTTCTAAAACACTAAGATTTTTAAATTAAAAACCAAGAGAATTGAAACTAATAAATAACACCCACCCCTGCAGCAAACTTAAAACTACTAAAACATTGGCTGATAACTAGGTAATAAAAGATTGGTATATGTCTAGGTAATAAAACATTGGCTATATCTAGGTACTAAAACATTGGCTGATAACTAGATAATAAACACATTGGCTGATAACTAGGTACTAAAACATTGGATTATATCCATCTTCTAAAAATATTTTTTAAAATCTTTAATTGTATCCCACCTCAACCACAACCCTGATTTAATCCTTCTTTAGATTCAATCATTGAATCAAACCAGTATATTATTGTGTTGAGTCATTTTAAAACAATTTTTTTTTTTTTATCGCTATGTCGTCTCCACATTTATTTATGTGCATTAGCCTAACCACTTGAGCCACTTGGCCTTTTTTTTATACACCTTTAAAATATATTTGCTTTCTGCGGTTCATATTAATTACAGCACCACCTTAATAACTGAAGAGACGGCCGAGAACAATGTCATAAAAAAATTAAAAGATAACATTATATTTTATCAGCCAGCAGTGTTTAGATGGACACATATCTTTCTTTCGATGTGGACTGAAGTATTATTTTGACCTAATATTCATCATTCATATATTTATAAAAAGCTTAACTGTGTTTCTTACGGTTGAAACAGGTTTTTGAGTGTTCTTTAAAATAAATCTGTCTCTTTATTGTCACATTGGTTGTTTTCACATGCAATTTTTTAAAAATATTTAAATACAAAATCACCAAGCTTTACATTTGTAAAAATTAATTTGTGGGAGGAGAATGGCACTTTGAAATGACCTGCTTACAAGTTGAGCACACCCTCTATACCCTTCAGTCAGCTAATGCTAATTAACTCACTAGTTAGGGGAGGAGAATGGCACTTTGAAATGACCTGCCTGCAAGTTGAGCACACCCTCTATACCCTTCAGTCAGCTAATGCTAATTAACTCACTAGTTAGGGGAGGAGAATGGCACTTTGAAATGACCTGCCTGCAAGTTGAGCACACCCTCTATACCCTTCAATCAGCTAATGCTAATTAACTCACTAGTTAGGGGAGGAGAATGGCACTTTGAAATGACCTGCCTGCAAGTTGAGCACACCCTCTATACCCTTCAATCAGCTAATGCTAATTAACTCACTAGTTAGGGGAGGAGAATGGCACTTTGAAATGACCTGCCTGCAAGTTGAGCACACCCTCTAT
>CAXITT010000113.1:1247371-1260711 GCA_964033795.1 Lymnaea stagnalis | reverse complement strand
CTTGATTCTTACTGTCCACTGTAATCCATTGTTCTGTTTCCTGCCTTGATTCTTACTGTCCACTGTAATCCATTGTTCTGTTTCCTGCCTTGATTCTTACTGTCCACTGTAATCCATTGTTCTGTTTCCTGCCTTGATTCTTACTGTCCACTGTAATCCATTGTTCTGTTTCCTGCCTTGATTCTTACTGTCCACTGTAATCCATTGTTCTGTTTCCTGCCTTGATTCTTACTGTCCACTGTAATCCATTGTTCTGTTTCCTGCCTTGATTCTTACTGTCCACTGTAATCCATTGTTCTGTTTCCTGCCTTGATTCTTACTGTCCACTGTAATCCATTGTTCTGTTTCCTGCCTTGATTCTTACTGTCCACTGTAATCCATTGTTCTGTTTCCTGCCTTGATTCTTACTGTCCACTGTAATCCATTGTTCTGTTTCCTGCCTTGATTCTTACTGTCCACTGTAATCCATTGTTCTGTTTCCTGCCTTGATTCTTACTGTCCACTGTAATCCATTGTTCTGTTTCCTGCCTTGATTCTTACTGTCCACTGTAATCCATTGTTCTGTTTCCTGCCATGATTCTTACTGTCCACTGTAATCCATTGTTCTGTTTCCTGCCTTGATTCTTACTGTCCACTGTAATCCATTGTTCTGTTTCCTGTCTTGATTCTTACTGTCCACTGTAATCCATTGTTCTGTTTCCTGCCTTGATTCTTACTGTCCACTGTAATCCATTGTTCTGTTTCCTGCCTTGATTCTTACTGTCCACTGTAATCCATTGTTCTGTTTCCTGCCATGATTCTTACTGTCCACTGTAATCCATTGTTCTGTTTCCTGCCATGATTCTTACTATCCACTGTAATCCATTGTTCTGTTTCCTGCCTTGATTCTTACTGTGTTGGGCTTGATGGAATATTGGTTCCTGTTGATCACATAGTCTGCTTGCATGCACATAGGAATAAGCTTATCACAGCACTTTATTCAAGGGAAGAGGTTTAGTTGGTTTAAAGACAAGGGGGTCTCAATCTGTCTCAGTGCTGCATCAGGGTTCCTTCAGTATTTTGAGGGAAATGCGCTACGTGTGACTAAAAAAATCAGGCCTGCACAACATACGACCCGAAATATGACTTATTCATATTATTTTCTTAAGCTTCCCCCCCCCGTCCTATTTTCTTTGGGCCCGCACAAGTTTTTCATAAACTATTTTGGTCCGCCTTACACTTTGAGTTGTGCAGGCCTGATCTAAATGAATATACATTTTTATGAAATGACACATGTAGTCTTCAAAAGTAAATGCAGTCTTACCCAACACCTGGTGATATTATACAATAGGGCCTGATCTAAATGAAGAAACATTTTTATGAAATGACACATGTAGTCTTCAAAAGTAAATGCAGTCTTACCCAACACCTGGTGATATTATACAATAGGGCCTGATCTAAATGAATATACATTTTTATGAAATGACACATGTAGTCTTCAAAAGTAAATGCAGTCTTACCCAACACCTGGTGATATTATACAATAGGGTCTGATCTAAATGAATATACATTTTTATGAAATGACACATGTAGTCTTCAAAAGTAAATGCAGTCTTACCCAACACCTGGTGATATTATACAATAGGGTCTGATCTAAATGAATATACATTTTTATGAAATGACACATGTAGTCTTCAAAAGTAAATGCAGTCTTACCCAACACCTGGTGATATTATACAATAGGGTCTGATCTAAATGAATATACATTTTTATGATTTTAAAAGTAAAAGCAGTCTTACCCAACCCCTGGTGATATTATACAATAGGGTTTTTTTTACTTCCTTGGGTTGGAGGGCTGGGAGAGCTGGGACCCCCCCCCCCCCTTCCCTGTAACGTATCCAAGTTATAAATGCAGTTGGATTATCTACTTCTATTTTATGACTAAACATCTTAACAATAGTTTTAAAAAATGGTTAGCTTGATGATTTATTATTCTACATGAGCTGTGGTGCATATTTTGAGTCACATGACACAATAAATATAAATTATCCATCTTAAACTAGACTGTAATTTCCTATGTTTTGGTTTTTTGTTGTTGTTTTTTTTGTGTGGAAATCTTTTTAAGTTCAAACGATCCTAAAGCTTAATACATATTTGCCTGTGACAGTAAATCTAAATAGCCACATCAAGAAAACTCATGTTTCGAGGAAAGTTGCTTGCTTTACATACAATCCCTTGTATTTTTTTATTTTTTTTTTGCATGTCCTGAATGTAAGCAAAATAAGGCTATTTTGGAGTTAAACTAAAAATGAAATTTAAGTAATTAAAAATATAAAAAAATATCTCAAATTGAAATGTTTTCTCCAATGACTTTCCCCAGAGACTGTTGGAAGCTGCAATAAAGAAGAGGCTTCTCGTGGATGCTGTCAGGCACAGGTCAGAGGTCAGCTCAGGGTATCACATGCGCAGCTTCAAAAATGTTATAGGACAGACAGACGATCTGGTTAGCTAGTTCATTTTACCAAGTGTACCTTGACCTTTTACTCCATTGACGTGGGATGAGCAAGAGTACAAAGTATATTTTTTGTGCCTTGGAGGTGTCCGTTAACAAACTTATATATTTGTGTGCCGTGGGTCATCAGAAGATGATGATGTTATCTAATCAACTCAATATTGCCGTCAAACAAATTTTTTTTTTTAATTAACCATTTGTAAAAAAAATTTCTTCCATTTTTTTTTAAAAACTAAATATATTTTTTGTGAATTAATATTTTATAACCAAAATGATTCTCACTAACAAATCCATAAATGAACCATTGCGTTTTTTTAGTGTTTTTTTGTTTGTTTTTTTCCCGTTTTATTTCTCTTGCAGGACTGTCAACAAGTTTTGTTAAACCATTATAAGTTGATGAACAACCTGGCACTGCAGGGATCTAGTATTATATCAGGAAACAAAGTCTGTCAGTATGTGTAACTTTGATAAAGAGCTCAATCTTTCATATCAGCTTAATTGTTCTACATATCTGTGTGGTGGTGTAGTTTGTTTTTTTACTCAACAGAAAGGAATCATCAATATTTTAAGTGAGGGGAAGTGTTATGGCTTTTTTTTATCCCCCCTGTTTAAAGGTGTTTGGGGCGCACTTTTTGAGATGTGCTGATCTGGAAATGTTTTGCTGACCACAGAGTCTTGGTGACACTTGCTCATTCATGTCCACGTTTCTATGAACTGTCGCCATTACATGAATTTTATTGTTGTAACACAGAAATGAAAATCCATTTTTCTGAAATCTGTGAATGTCCTATAGGTATATAATGATGACCAGCCTCCTCCAAGGGATAGGTATTTAAGTGATAACCAACCTCCTCCAAGTGATAGGTATTTCAGTGATGACCAACCTCATCCTGCTGTTGGTCCTTGTACAAAGGCTCTCCATGTCAAGGATGTAGCTGGGTATGGCCTGGTTTTTTCCTCTAGTCACTCCCACCTTGCATTTACAAGAACATACAGCAGGGCCTGCACACAAGAACATACAGCAGGGCATGCACACAAGAACATTCAGCAGGGCATGCACACAAGAACATACAGCAGGGCATGCACACAAGAACATACAGCAGGGCATGCACACAAGAACATACAGCAGGGCATGCACACAAGAACATACAGCAGGGCATGCACACAAGAACATACAGCAGGGCATGCACACAAGAACATTCAGCAGGGCATGCACACAAGAACATACCTGAGGGCATACACACAAAGGTTTTTAAATTTGTTCCAATGATTTAAAATAATCTACCCTTAACTATAGCAACTCAAATAATTTGAACCCTTGCTGAGTCACCCATAATGCACTTGTTCTTATGTTATAAAAAGGATAAGTTGATAATCTTCTTTTCTGTGATGGTGCTTATTTAATGTCAGAGTGAGTTAATGTTCTTGGCATGACTCCACTATTTTCTGGTAATGATGAGAATATTTCTGGTATTCAATGACTTATCCTTCGACTGAATGCAGTGGTGTAGCTAGGGTCAGTGCCTACTGGGGTGGGCCGAGCTTTGTGCTGCCCCTCTTCTATAGGAAAATTCCGCAGCTTGCTGATAAATGATGCTCCCTCTTCCATGAAAAAACTCATCAGTTGGCCACAAATGCTGCCCCTCCATGTAAGGGAAATAAATGTGCCGCTTGGCGGACCTTCCACTCTGCACCCCCTTCTTACGCCACTGAGTTCAATCTTTATACTGCTGAATTCCCCCCCCCCCTCCCTTTTTTCCACTTCCTCCAAAGACAAACTGCTGATAATGCTGCCCCTCCATGTAAGGGAAATAAATGTGCCGCTTGGCGGACCTTCCACTCTGCACCCCCTTCTTACGCCACTGAGTTCAATCTTTATTCTGCTGAATTCCCCCCCCCCCTCCCTTTTTTCCACTTCCTCCAAAGACAAACTGCTGATGTAATGTACTTTAATTTAAATGGTTTTACAAGCTCACTGTAATAATCTACCTGGTGACTGTACTAATTTCACGAAATATTTATTGCTATTCTTATTCCTTGTTCCTATACAGATGTCACTAGGGAATCAGAATGGCTTGGTGCAATCAAAATGTTGGGTTGTCTGCCATTGCGTTGTTTGTCTATGGCCATATTTTTTTATAAATATTTAAACATTTTAAGGACTTTATGCAGCTTAATTATATTATCAACCCAACATTTTTGTTTCTATGAAGTTTCACAGATTTCTTTGCCAATGAGAAATAATTGTTCAGAAGAGGAAAAAAATCTAATGAAATCGTTTTTATGTTTTATAAACTATATGAAATAGATATTGTGTTAAATCAGCTTAACCGAACGGAATAGTGTTTTTGTTATATAAACTAATGGAAATCATGATTATGCAATACAAGCCGCATGACATGATCAGTTTGTTACATCAGTGCAATGAAATTGTGATTTTGTTTTATTGAACACAGTGAAATGGTGATTGTGAAATGGTGATTGTGAAATGATGATTGTTATATGAACGCCAAAGGAAATAGTTAAGTCATATAAACTGTGTTAGGGTTTTTTTTATACTATAAGTTAGCTTTCAAATGGGACACCATTGTTTATTGTGCCTTTATGGTTTTAGAAGTAACAGCTTTTTGGTTTATCAACTTTCTGTTTCTTGCTCACTGCTGTACAATAGCAGGAGATGGCAACAGTGTTTGGGGGGTCATTAATGATACAAACAATGGTGACCTAATCTGTTATAATATGGGTTTATCCTGGTTCAATTAATTTATTGATTTTTAAATAATTTAAAAGAAGGAACACAAGACTAAAGTCTTAGTCACTGCTAGCTGAGTTGATAAAATCAAAATATTTAATTTGTTTACCAAAGTAGGTCAACACATCTGCCGAGGGCAAAATCGTTGCATTTATTTATCATTTTTGTTTGATGAAGAGATTACCTCCCCTATTTATTCGTGCTTCATAGCTGAAATGTTACCATAGATTTTTTGGCTTACCCTCTGTGTTTTATTTTCATTGTTCTTAAGAATGGTGGGTAATGTCACATGCTTGTCAATAAATGCTAGGTCATTTGACATTGGTTGTATTTGGCATCCATCATGTGTTGTGCTAGAAAGGCTTGTCTTGTGAAATCTTGTGAGAAAAAAGCCTGCCATTTACATCTATTCCACTTGTGTTTCAATCTGAACAGGTGAATTTAAAGGAATATTATAAACCAGTCCTAAATTATTTTTTTCTTTCAGGGATCCCCCAAAACCTGCAACCTTAGGGTCCCTTTAAATCTTTGAATTTTGAGATGTTTTAGAATTCTACTTTGTATGCCACTTAGTGCTGTGGAGATCTATATCTTACATGCAAGAACCACCAATTCTTAACTTTTCAATCCCATCATTCTTTTTTTCAATAGATGATTATTCCTGTAACTTCGTGTAACACACGTTAATTATTTTACTTATCTGAAATTAAATTATTCTAAAAATTTTGTTGAGTTGAATAGGATATAGTTACATTTATAATGGTCAGATTGAAAAGAAAGCAGTTAAAAGCAAATTGATATTGCAGCTGCAGAGCCCCGATAAAGCACCTGTTTATCATAGATTCAGAGCAACCGATAGGATGGGAAATTTTAAAAATAGATATCTCCGTTTCTAAATATTTGTCGTTTAATGTTGCCCTCATGAATTAAGAATGTTATGAACCACTGGTACAGCCCATCGAACATGTGGTATGTCTTACCTTGTATGATGATGCCTTACAAAGATGCTATTTATTATATTATACAATTATCTTTAGCTTCATTATATCACATTGTATTGGTTTTAATTGATGCACATTTTTAATGACCCTTATACTTGTAGTGGCATGGACACATATCTTGACATTATTTTATCACTGTTATTTCCCATTACACAAAACTTCCTGTATATAATCAATAGAGATGGTTGTTTCTGAAGCCCTGTAAAACCTAAAACTAAGAACCAATGTGTTTGAAAAATATTATATTTATTTTTAAATACTTAAATGAGTGTTGTATTTTCTCAAGTCCTAGAGGTGTGCCTTAATATTGAAACAACTCATTTGAATCTCAGATCATTTTAAAATAAAAAAATTGTGATTTTTTTTTGGTGAATATTTTTATTTCTACCGAACCTAACCCTTTCCTCCTACTCATGGTGGTGAACTTTTTTTTTAATACAAATATGCTCAAATAATCATGACCCATTTAATATTTGAGAAATATATCAAAGCGTTTTACCTTTGGCCTAGTGTAGTAATATGTGCCTTAATAACAAGTACCCTCACCTGTACTGGTCACCTAGAAGATAGGCATTTATATACCTAAAAAAAAAATATAGTAGTAGTAGTAGTAGTTCAGAGACTCCTGGAGGGTGACTTGATAGAGACTATTTCAATGAGTTTACTTTATGATGCAATTCATTTTAATCAAACAACAGTGTTTTGAATGTCCGAAGTACACATACTGATCAATATTTTCTTACAAAACTATACTTGGTTAAATAATTGGTTTAGTTGTTTTTGTCATTTTAACAGAGTCAATTTAAAACTGTAAATTAATTTTAAAATTCTCCAGGGGAAAAAAATTAATATTAAATTAATTTAAATTCCAGCTTACTGGTATTTTATCGTGCTTAATGCCAGGTTACCTGGCAATTGCTATTTTATCTTGCTCATTTCCAGGTTACCTGGAAATTGCTATTTTTTCCTGCTTATTTCCAGGTTACCTGATAATTGCTACTTTTAACCTGCTTAATTCCAGCTTACCTGGAAATTGTTATTTGAGCCCACTCAGTTTGACATCTGAATGGGATTTAATCTAAAGGCATAATTGCTATTCGGACCCGGGTCCCTTTAGACTAAATCCCATTCGGATGTCATTTGTGGTACCGGTAGTTTATTTTAGTTAACCTGAAGAAGTAAGTTTACAAACATATAGTCCATTCAATTATCTTTCATTTGATACCTCATTTTGTCTTACAAACCCAACAATAATATTTTAAATAGTTTTTTAATCCCAACCTCTCACCTCTGGTACCCGGGTGCGAATAGTCACTTTTTAAGTTAAATATTATTTATGTTTGCTTTATTTTGTTTTACCTGGCCAAACGACACAATATTGACAGTTTATTTATAAAATAATTGTATTTTTTTCATTTATTATTTATTGAGTGGTGCAACATCACGATGTTCTATTTTACCACGAATAGCTTCGTACAATCTTTACCCACATATAACTTAAAAGGCTTTCTGACTCAACTCAATGTAGACAATAAAATGAAGCCTTCATCCTTTGTGTCACTGTGTTGTGTTCATTCACTTTATTCATCAGCTGTTTCCCTTCTGTTGAACAAAACTGTTCTAACTAAATATTGAATTATTGAGCGTGGCAGTTATTTAAATTTTGGCCAACATTTAGTTTTGGCAACATTTTGGTCCCTGCCACTCTCTCTACAAATGAACAGCAAGGTTACATTGCAGCTCTTCCCTCCTGTTGTCTCTACTTTACTCATTTCAAAAATTCCAGCTAAACTTCTATACCAATGATCTCATCCCAAATAGGTTTTTTTTTTTTCTTCATCTATTAAAACATTCCAGATTACCAATAAAATAAGAACCAATCTTATTAAAGTTCTATAAAATAGGGGCCAAGGTGTAAACCCCAAGTGGCGTAGCTAGGGTTGGTGTCACCCGGTGCGGTAAATTCATGGTGTCATCCACAATGGATTTCTTCTTGTTAAAATAAGTTCATAGTTTAACAATGAAGAGAGCAAAAACAAATTAATTGTAAGCCAGGAGGTATTTAAGCACTGTAACATGTACTTGGAATCATCGCCCGACACCATCGTAATTTGGTTTCATTGGAAAGCTTTATATCTCAGAATGTAGATTATCATAGCTTCCTATCACTTACGGAAGTTACCGAACACTTCAATCGGCGTTGAATCATAATAAAAAACGATGTTTTTCTGACCTAATTATAGGGTTACCTCATTTTTGACGCATCAACCTTGAACTTTTAACAAAGTACGCATTTGAATTGGTTACATTACATGCGTGGGAAAACTTACGTGTGATCGGCTTTCCTTTTATGAAATTCATTTAGATCGAGCCGCGTGTGCTCTGTAAATATGCATTTTTTTTTTTTCAATTTGGTGTCACCCCCTGAAATGGTGTCAGATACGCCACTGGTAACCCCCATCTTTTACGCCAGCCCATATTTACTGTCGCCTGTTATCTCAAGACTGAGACAGGGTTTGTGTGGTTGTGCAGTAACCTAGACTGTTGAAGTTTGTAAGCTACACTTCGTCTCCTCCCGGTCGACCGCTTCAGATTCACTCGTCTCAGCGGTCGCCCTGTTTTTAATAGGGCGACTCTCTTTCGCTTTGAACGCGCTCCCTTATCTGCGTGGATGGATGTCCCGACTTCCCTCTTCTTTTTGGTGTTGTCAAATATCTTTCCGGCATCGCCATTTCTTCCACCAACGTCAGCTTGAGACGCCAACGGCTTGACGTGGACGTCGTTGCCGTGCCGCTCCACGTTGTCATACCGCACCGTCCTCTGGACGTCCGGGTGGGCTGTGAAACCGCTCGAACTGACACGTGAAGTCATTTTTTTGAAAGCGAGAGGTTTGGTGTAGCTGTACAACCGGAAGGCGAAAGCTTTTATCCCTTCCCACGTGTCGGAGACGACGGACATGACGTCAGATTCTGGCAACAGGAAGCCATATTTGGACGATTCGTGAGGCGGAAGTTCCACGGTGTAGGCATACTTCACGCCCATCATCCCACGCACGTAGTCATCGGATCCACCCGCAGCTGGGTCTGAAAAACATAAATTTTTTTATAGCATTTTAAATATTCTTTATTATCATGATCATACGTTGCAACGGTGATTCCAGAAAAAGGACTTCCCAGGAGGCATTAAAAAAAATAAAATCAAGGGGGGTACCGTACTACTAGAAATTCCAAAAGCGTTTGTTTATCAAACCCCGATCTTGCCTCTTCATACCTTTTTTAAAAAAAATAATTTTTCTTGGGTAAGACGAAGGGGTGGCCGCCCAGGTGCCTCTTCTGGAGTTTAAATATAGCATTATAATAAAGGGTGTGTTAGTTGGGGCGCACTTGAGGGACTTGACCCCCCGGGTCGCATCTAGTCAAGGCACGCCAGTGGAGTACTGATATTATGAATGATTAGAAACGTGTATGTGATTTTTCTGATTGTGACCGAAACCAAACCGAAAGTTAAAATGACTTTCAGCCGAAACCAAAAGCTTAAAGAGACTTTCGGCCGAAACCGAAAATAAACCGAAAGTTAACTTTTCTGTTTCTGTCTAAATCGGAACTACACCGAAAGTGATCAAACGGCAACTTTCGGCGTTGAAACCGACATTCGGTTGGTCTCTAATCATGTCGTTTCCCCCCGTCCATTTCGACCGATATAACTTGTGATCTAGTGCAAAAATTGTTCGTGTATTTTCTCTCCATTATCGATTTGTTCCGACACTTAAGCAGCTCACCCCCACGTGGCTACTTGAACTTTAAACACCAAGATAATGTAGGTGTCAATGACATAAAACTCGGACATTGTTCGTAACACGTTATCGCAGTCGGCTGTCATTGTCTGATGCCGAAGACTGCCCTGAAGACAAAGTGCATTGAATATACAATTATGATCTCCTCTCTCCCTCCCCTCTTTTAAAAAAAATTGTCAGTTAATACTTGCACTGGTTGATATAAAAAATGTCGGTGCGGTTATATCCCTTTAAATTAATCTGGTCTCTTTGAATTACTTACCCCCAGACACCTCAAGTTCTCAAGATATGAGTCGACAACTCAAATGTCAGCTCATACACACCTCGAGTTCTCAAGTCATGAGATGAGAACTCAAATGTCAGCTCAGACACCTCGATTTCTCAAGTCATGATTCGACAACTCAAATATCAGCTCAGACACCTCGAAAATTATAAGTAGACAACTCAAATGTCAGCTCAGACAACTCGAGTTCTCAAGTCATGAGTAGACAACTCAAATGTCAGCTCAGACAACTCGAGTTCTCAAGTCATGAGTCGACAACTCAAATGTCAGCTCAGACAACTCGAGTTCTCAAGTCATGAGTAGACAACTCAAATGTCAGCTCAGACAACTCGAGTTCTCAAGTCATGAGTCGACAACTCAAATGTCAGCTCAGACACTTTGAGTTCTCAAGTTATAAATCGACAACTCAAATGTTAGCTTTGGATTGGCTCATATTGTGGATTAAAGACATTAATACGACTCAGTGGCGTAGTTTTGCTTTGTGCCAACCAATATTTTTATTACTACCCCCCCCCCTTTTTTTCCCACGAAAAAAATTGTAGTTGGCCAAAAATGCCACCCTTCCAAAATAAAGTCCGGAGCGTGCGGACTGGCTCTTCCGCACTTTCCTTCCAATTGTGGACATGTTTATGAATAGAGCGGGGGTCTCAAACTCAAATCATCGGGGGGGGGGGGGCGCAGGAGGTAGAGTCTGAGTGAGACTGGGCCGCATCAGGTAATCCACAACAGAAGCGATTACAAATTCAATAACGTACAACTGTTACAATCTGCCCGAGTCTATGAGTACTTTGCATGTTGGGAAAAGGCAGAGGTATGTCTAAGAACCATAAAACAAGTTTTTGTGTATAATGCCCTGACATTGTCATAGGCAACACTGACAAGTTGCCCCTGTTCTTGTAACTCCTTGTTGAGTACATTTAGCTCCTGAGTTTTGTCAACAACAACAAAAAAAAAGCCAAGTCCATAAGCCATTTGGGATTATTTAATACAGGAACAACTGCCCCATCCTTCTCCATGAAGGCTTTAAATGCTAAAACGTGTTCATACAGTAGCCAGGAGCAGGCAATATTCATGAATTATTGATGCGAAGGTAGATGCTATTGTAAGGAGTAAATTTTTTTATTTTTTTGTCGTAGAAAATGCCTTTTTGACTGACCCCCTCCGATTTTGCAAGTGACCAAGCTGACAGGCTAGGAATTTCCTTCACTCGTAAACACTAGCGCAATTTTAATATATAGGGATTCTTTGAGACTGTGTCAGATTGTTACGATTTACACAAAAATCGTTGTGCATCACCCACAAACTGATTTTTTTAACTTTTCTCAAAACCGCACTTTGGCCATGCTCATCTCGTAAAATGCTATAAAGTAAATAACTTCTAGTCTCATTTTAAAAATATTTTAATCCACGCCCAAACCTATATGCATATATACAAGCCTAATAAAAATCAGGATTAGACTAGTCGGTGAGATTCGACTGAAACCGTCGCGGCGGGTCACATTAAAGATATGAGAATGGGGAAAACGCGCGGGCCAAATTAACACTAAACTTTGCTGTCATGTAGCGGGCCGCAAATGGCCCGCGGGTTTGCGACCCGCAAGTTTGAGACCCCTGGAATAGAGCTAGAGAGTTAGTTAGAGAAAGTATGTGAGAAAGAGAATGAGAGAGGAAGAAAGAGACAGAGTGTTGAATGAACATTCCATCAAGACAACATCTGCCCTTATGTGTATGTAAAATATGAGATATTTTTAAATCAAATTTGAAGAACTGATACACAAATACATAAATTTAAAACACGAAAATATAGACATAGACAGCATCAAATAAGTTAACATATATTTTAAATATCCTTACATACACACCGGTATTAAATCTGTACGTCTTTTCGACTTACATAGAACTTTAGCAGACCCTCCCACTTGGTATTGATAGTTCTTCCTCTTCATCGCGTCAGCAAAGGCCGAGGCCACGTGATACTGTAAATAAAAATGGTTCTAAAAAAAAAAAGAATATAACTTAGGGTGACCAAACGTCCCGAAAAAACGAAATTGTCCCGTTTTTTCACGATCATACCCGGTGTCCCGAAAAAGTCACTCGGGACGCCTAAATGTCCCGTTTCAAAAGCCAACCTCATTTTCAAAACATTTAAACTTCCTAATTTATAAATTAACTTCAAGTAATATTTTGGCTAGCTGTGTAGCCAGTGCCAGTAGTGATGTGGGCTCGCGTGATGGCTGCACTGTTCCCCCTCCACCACTCTGCCGACGCTGCAAAATTATTGTTTTCATTTATAATATGCCTGAGAGTTTAAATTAAATTACAAAAGTGAAGGAAAATTTAAAAAAGATTTCTAGGTCTCAAAGTAGTAAAAATGAGCATATTTCCAATAACAGTTTCCGACAGAGACCCCCGGACCCCTCTTTAACTGGAGGGTACACCCCCCCCCAACCCTCCTCGGTGTGTCCCCTTTTTCCAGTTCATGATTTAGTCACCCTAGGGTAAATTCTGATATATATATATATATATATATATATATATATTTATTATTTGTTTATTTGATACATGGCTTTATTTATGGTTTAGACGATTTTGGGGTACGCTGATTCAATGAGAGAGTTGAGACCTCTATTCTCGGAACCAAGATGACATCAGACCGATATGAACCTTCACAGATACGCAGAGGTTGAGTCAGTATGGGGGTTCAGAGTTGTTATCAGCTGCTGGGGGCCCTGCAAACCTACCGTGGCTGCTGGGGGCCCTGCAGACCTACTGCGGCTGCTGGGGGGCCTGCAAACCTACCGCGGCTGCTGGGGGCCCTGTAAACCTACATCGGCTGCTGGGGACCCTGCAAACCTACCACGGCTGCTGGGGGCCCTGCAAACCTACCACGGCTGCTGGGGGCCCTGCAAACCTACCGTGGCTGCTGGGGGCCCTGAATGTGTAAGGTGCCCAAAACGTGATGCAAGGAAAAATTAAAATATTAACTGTGAACTGTGAAGAAAAAAAAGTGTGTATGGGGG
>CAXITT010000113.1:1225484-1238931 GCA_964033795.1 Lymnaea stagnalis | reverse complement strand
TTGTTGTTCCACTGGTAGCCCAAGTTTCTGTTTCAATACTAACATGGATTGTTGTTCCACTGGTAGCCCAAGTTTCTGTTTAAATACTAACATGGATTGTTGTTCCACTGGTAGCCCAAGTTTCTGTTTCAATACTAACATGGATTGTTGTTCCACTGGTAGCCAAAGTTTCTGTTTAAATACTAACATGGATTGCTGTTCCACTGGTAGCCCAAGTTTCTGTTTCAATACTAACATGGATTGTTGTTCCACTGGTAGCCAAAGTTTCTGTTTAAATACTAACATGGATTGTTGTTCCACTGGTAGCCAAAGTTTCTGTTTAAATACTAACATGGATTGTTGTTCCACTGGTAGCCAAAGTTTCTGTTTAAATACTAACATGGATTGTTGTTCCACTGGTAGCCAAAGTTTCTGTTTAAATACTAACATGGATTGTTGTTCCACTGGTAGCCAAAGTTTCTGTTTAAATACTAACATGGATTGTTGTTCCACTGGTAGCCAAAGTTTCTGTTTAAATACTAACATGGATTGTTGTTCCACTGGTAGCCAAAGTTTCTGTTTAAATACTAACATGGATTGTCGTTCCACTGGTAGCCAAAGTTTCTGTTTAAATACTAACATGGATTGTCGTTCCACTGGTAGCCAAAGTTTCTGTTTAAATACTAACATGGATTGTTGTTCCACTGGTAGCCAAAGTTTCTGTTTAAATACTAACATGGATTGTTGTTCCACTGGTAGCCAAAGTTTCTGTTTAAATACTAACATGGATTGTTGTTCCACTGGTAGCCAAAGTTTCTGTTTAAATACTAACATGGATTGTTGTTCCACTGGTAGCCAAAGTTTCTGTTTAAATACTAACATGGATTGTTGTTCCACTGGTAGCCAAAGTTTCTGTTTAAATACTAACATGGATTGTTGTTCCACTGGTAGCCAAAGTTTCTGTTTAAATACTAACATGGATTGTTGTTCCACTGGTAGCCAAAGTTTCTGTTTAAATACTAACATGGATTGTTGTTCCACTGGTAGCCAAAGTTTCTGTTTAAATACTAACATGGATTGTTGTTCCACTGGTAGCCAAAGTTTCTGTTTAAATACTAACATGGATTGTTGTTCCACTGGTAGCCAAAGTTTCTGTTTAAATACTAACATGGATTGTTGTTCCACTGGTAGCCAAAGTTTCTGTTTAAATACTAACATGGATTGTTGTTCCACTGGTAGCCAAAGTTTCTGTTTAAATACTAACATGGATTGTTGTTCCACTGGTAGCCAAAGTTTCTGTTTAAATACTAACATGGATTGTTGTTCCACTGGTAGCCAAAGTTTCTGTTTAAATACTAACATGGATTGTTGTTCCACTGGTAGCCAAAGTTTCTGTTTAAATACTAACATGGATTGTTGTTCCACTGGTAGCCAAAGTTTCTGTTTAAATACTAACATGGATTGTTGTTCCACTGGTAGCCAAAGTTTCTGTTTAAATACTAACATGGATTGTTGTTCCACTGGTAGCCCAAGTTTCTGTTTAAATACTAACATGGATTGTTGTTCCACTGGTAGCCAAAGTTTCTGTTTAAATACTAACATGGATTGTTGTTCCACTGGTAGCCAAAGTTTCTGTTTAAATACTAACATGGATTGTTGTTCCACTGGTAGCCAAAGTTTCTGTTTAAATACTAACATGGATTGTTGTTCCACTGGTAGCCAAAGTTTCTGTTTAAATACTAACATGGATTGTTGTTCCACTGGTAGCCAAAGTTTCTGTTTAAATCCACGCCGTAACAATACGGGTCAGACGAGTAGCCCGCGGCTCTGGACTTGCGCCAGAGGCGGTTCTCAAGCTGTGGATGGAGAGAACACAAAAAAATTGTTTGGTGATGGATTTAAACCCCTTCATATTTGCATAACAGCCAACGCACTCAGTCTAAACATAACAGCCAACGCACTCAGTCTAACATAGCCAACGCAATCAGTCTAAACATAACAGCCAACGCACTCAGTCTAAACATAACAGCCAACGCACTCAGTCTAAACATAACAGCCAACGCACTCAGTCTAAACATAACAGCCAACGCACTCAGTCTAACATAGCCAACGCAATCTGTCTAAACATAACAGCCAACGCACTCAGTCTAAACATAACAGCCAACGCACTCAGTCTAAACATAACAGCCAACGCACTCAGTCTAAACATAACAGCCAACGCAATCAGTCAAAAATTAACAGCCAACAAAATCAGTCAAACCGTAACAGACAACACACAAAGTCTAAACTGTCAACAACATCTATAAAACACAGCCGGTAAACTTCATTGAAACTCAAACAGCCAACTGACCCCAGGTGTGAATGTGAAGGCGTATCCGTCCGGATTGACCAGCGGCACAATGATCCAGGTGAACATGTCCAGAAGAGAGTTCACAGCACTGTCGTTCTCATCATTAAAGGCAAGCTATCCTCGTCAAGTAGAATGTAAGCAAAGACAAGTTATACTTAGCGCATATCGAGAAAACCCGATTACAAATGATAATGCTTAAACTTTAAGGAAAATTGATCGTGGGCCCTTAAGATATAGAAGAAGAAGAAGAAGAAAATATATTTTACCTGTCACCTTATTCACCCGTAAACCACCTGTAAGAGTGCACCTTTAACGACTTATTTTGGAATAAGCGATGCAAATCGAATACGGCTCGCTTTTTTCAACGAAAAACTAGAAATTCTTTCATTGGTCTTAAGAAAAATTTCTTACTAGGCCGTGTTAGAGAGTAATTTTCTTTTTAAATGACGTAATCAGTTTAATCTCATTTTTCTCACATGTCTTAGAAGTCGACATATCGGACGATGCATTTTGGCACGTTCCGACAGTAATAATAAACAATCATTGCGCCGAAGAGATGTAGGTTTGAAATGTTGCTGGTTTATCTTACGGGAGGGGATGAGCCTATTGCGGTGTCACGAAGAGGTCCTCACAGCTCATCAGTTCGGCCCGCCGTTTTGTTATTCTTTCGGTGAGCTTATGCCCCGCTGTAAACGCCACAGCCATAGATCTGCGGAGCATTCCCCTAAGGCAAAACATGACCCCCTCCCCCCCAAACAACACACTGCGGTCATATCAACTCACCGACATTTTTTTTTATTCTTACTCAGATTTTATCCCACATCTCCCGTTTTGTTGTGTCGTCAATCACAAGCACCCACCCCGTGGATAATTGACATTCACCATGACTCACTCCGTGGATTCATGTCATTTAACAGCACCCACCGTCCCACCCCATGGATATTTGTCATTCACCAGCACTCTCTCTATGGGCACTTGTGATTATTTCAGCACTTACCCGGTGGATCATCTCCGCCGCCATGGCCGGTGATATCCACTCTCTACTGTGGATACCAGAGTCAATGAAGATGGCACCTTTCTCGGAATCGTTCCCTCGACTGATCTGAAGGGAAAACTAATACAATGACGTTATACAAATAGCGTAACTTTCTCTACAATTTTTAGAAACATGATAATTTTTTTTTTTTTTTTAAAAGGTCATAAATAAATAGGAAAGAGTAGAACAAGGTATGTGGAAGCTTGAATAAAACGACAGGACTATAAGATAAGAACGTTTCGGCGAAGAGTCTTCCTCGGCAGACAGGACAAATGAAAATACGACCAGAAATAGAGACTATTTAAACACTAAGGCGATCGCCGCTGTTATTGCCGGAAGTTGGATGTTCCTCTATATATAGTTTTATGTACACGAGACTTTGTGCCGAGACAAAACGAGACCCACCTTGACATAGGGCGTGTCGCGTCCTTCGAAAGATTTCCCAATGGATCCCACCTGGACTCTGGCATTTGTGGCCGTGTTCTGTGCGTGGTGGAGAAAGTCCAGCAGCTGACCAGAAGAATGTCCCAGGTAAAAAAAAAAAAAGAATTGTTCACGTCAAGGAACTGACTTAATAGAGGTATGACTTAATAAGTACTAACTTGTCAAATTGACCGCCGGTGTCAAGTCCCACAACTAACCCTACTCACCTCTAACTGACCAACGTGCTAACTAACCAATCTCACCGCTAACTGACCACCTCACTAACTAACCAAACTCACCACTAACTGACCACTGGGCTAACTAACCAAACTCACCTCGTCGTAGGTGAGAAACTTGTGGCGATGTTCGTGGGCAGTCGCTGACCGTCTGGTACGATTTTTTATGGCATCGTTGGACCGTAGGAAGCTTTGGATTGGAGAGTACGGTAGATTTTAAAACTATTTCAAATAGGTTAGTATGTTTTAGATTTGAGAGTAGATTTTTTTAAAAATATTTCAATTATGACTTCTTTAAAAAACCACACACATCTCTTCATTTGTTTGTAATAATTTTGTAAACATTAAGATTCGGTCACCAAGCTTTAAGCGCATGAAACGTAGACTTAAATGATAATGGCCGATCTGGTGACACATCGCTATTAATAGCTTCTTGTCATCTAATGATATCATAAAACTGTCTATGTTCACATGTGTATTAAAATTTGCGTGCGTGTGAGCGTGCGTGTAGATTCTGTTTTATAGAGCAGGGCACACGTGAGTGTGTGTGTGCGCACAGGTGTTTTTTTATGTGTGTGTAAATTCTGTTTTTATAATATGTCTGTGTGTTGTGTGTGCATGCAGATTCTATGCTATAAAGCAGGGCACACACACTAAATCAGACATTGTGATGGCGTCAGAGTATACCTTTCAACGTCATTGATGACCACCTCGTGGTGAATATCGCTGTCCACCAGCTGCCGGAGGACGTCGTCAGAATGCTGGGGCCTCACCAGGTAGTCACCCACCTGGTGGGCGCGTGTGACGTCACGCCAAGGGTCCAGCTAAGATAGATTAACATTGTAGACCAGCATCAGAGACACATTTTTTTTTATTTTGATAATGTACGCAGTTTCGGTGGTTTTAAAGAAGAGATGGGGATATTTTTGTAACTAATTTATTTCCACAACTAACACAAGCTTTAAATTCTTTGATATCTGCACATCAATATGGAATTTCATTAAACGATTCATTAGGAATAAATATATACCACGTGTCACGAACTGCTAAGGCAAAAATGTTTTTTTTTAAAATATATATGTACTAGATAGAGCCCGCCAAACATTGACGACAGCAACGCACGAACTTCCCATCTTCTTCTTCTTCTATATCTTAAGGGCCCACGATCAATTTATTGATCATTTTGACTCCTATGCATGTAGATGGGATTTGCAATGTTTCTGTTACTGGTGGTGATGAGGATATTTCAATGATTACAAGTGCTACTTTATGAGGGAATCATGCAATGGGGGTTGGAAGGCTTGAGGTAATAGACGCAAATGTGTCTATAGTGTTGTCGCCTCAACTGTTTCTTTTGAAAGCTTGTTCCAGTCCTTGATTGTCTTGGGCAGGAATGGGCAGCTCCTATACTGGCTTCTTCCTGGTATGAGCCTGAATTGCCTGTCATGGCCTCGTCGCTGTCTATGGGGGAGAGAGACGAGTTTCTGTTTAATACTGGAACAGTGGACCAGCCCATTATTTATTTTGTACTTCATGGAGAACCTGGATTGTCGTCGTCGTTCCTCCAATGGTGACCAGCCTAGTGTTTCCAGCATGCTGCCAACACTGGAGGTATTCTAATATCGATTCAGGACAAAGCGAGCTTCCCGTCGTTGGACCACCTCCAACCTGTCAATGCTCTTCTGGGTAAATGGATCCCAGACTGAAGATGCATAATCTAAAATCGGACGGACAAAGGCTTTATAGTCTCTTTCTTTTACACAGGAGTTGCCAATCTTCAGGTTACTCTTTAAGAACCCTCGGGTCTTGTTTGCTTGGTTACATACATTATTAATATGCTCGTCCCAGTGGACCCTCTTTGAATGGTAACACCCAGGTACTTTACTGAGGAAACTGTCTCAAGTATATGGCCATGCAGTTCGTATTGGTAGTGTAGAGGAGTACAACTTCTAGAGACTGATAGTGTCTGGCACTTGGCAGGGTGAAATTCCATGTCCCAGCTCATCTCCCACTCCTGTTGTAGCTGGTCCTGGTCAGATCTGTTGGCGATCGTCCTATTCACCGATGTGTCATCTGCGAACAGTCTTGCTTGGGATGTCAGTTTCTCGGGTAGGTCATTTATGTATGCTAGGAACAAACAGGGGCCTAACACTGATCCCTGGGGGACCCCTGACTTCACATTCACAAAGGAGGAGCTTTTACCGTCCACCACTACTGCTTGGCATCGGTGGCTGAGGAAGCTAGAGATCCATGTTTTAGAGGTGCCTTGAATCCCATATATCTGGAGTTTGTGTAGAAGCAAACTATGATTGACACGGTCAAAAGCCTTTGCAAAGTCCATCACCAGCACGTCAGCTTGCTTGTGGTTCTCCAGATTGGTAATCAAGTCTTCTACAAAATCAAGGATCTGGGTCTCACATGATCTATTGACTCGGAAGCCATGTTGACAGTCATTGAGTATATTTTAAGTTACTTGACAAAACATGAACTCAAGTAACGCACATTTAAGAATCCCAATTTTCGCTACACCTCTTCCCCATGATACGTCACTGCACACTTTTTATTTCACGCCCATGAGCTATGTTAAATATCATGTTGTCCCAACCACTTTTAAACCAAATATTTCCTACAACTACTTAAATTGAGACGATTTCATTGTCCGAAAAGAAAATATTACGCACCAAACGCAGTTGCGTTACATAATTTTAAAAAAAAATAATTTAGCGTAGTTATTGGGAATTATATTTTGCGCGCTATTGAACTCATTATTGAACCATAATTCTTTCAAACTTTTAGAAATTATTTGTAGTATACTCTCACTATCAAATTTGCTGATTAGGAAGCAGTCCATTAGGAAGCAGTCCATTAGTCACACCAGAAGCGTAATATATATAAGAATCTACGAATTTGGGTACTTGTTCTTAAGCCACATATAAAAGAAAGGGAAGACAATACAATAGTAAATTCTTATTAAATAAAAATGGTTATGATATAACAGAAGATCATCTTCAAAATATTAATAAAACGAAATTTGACCTGTATACCGTATACTGTAGATCAGCGGTACTCAGCATGGGCCACATGGCCCACAGGGAAATACAGCATTGTTTTTGGGGGTCATGAACATTTTTAAAGAAAGGACTTGCTTGATTTTTTTTTTAATAGCAGTTTTTATATGTGAATATTAGGGGGTCCACGGAGCTTAATAAAATCTTAAAGTGGGCCACAAGCAACAAAGGTTTGAGATACCCTGCTGTAGATAATGGCTACACCGGCTTGCCCTAGCCCCTGTACATAATGTATAAACAAATATAAGAATGTGTGCGTTTTTCCCCATCCTGCGCTGACAAACATTGAAGTCACGTGAAGTTCCCATGGACAGACCAGTCCCCGGTCTTCACCAAAGGTCATCTGCACGGAGACTGCCCTTACAGTGACGTGAAATAACAAGGCACAACACACAAGAATACAAAGGGCTCTTCTGATATCAGGAAGCGATGTACAGCCAACACGTATAGGGTCGGATGATGACAAATATTAAACATATGTTAGAGAGAGGTGTTGTTGTTGGTGTTGTTGTTGCATATGTGGACGAGAGCAAACGGAGGAGGGTGGGTGGGGGGAGGAGGTGAAAGAATGAGAGAACGTGGAACGATAAAAGAAGTAAAGTGTTACGAGAGGAAGAGATATTGAGAGACAGACGCTATACTGAGAGAGGGAAGAGATAAAGAGAGAGAGACGAGATATTGAGAGACGGACGATGTAGTGCGAGAGGGAAGAGATATTGAGAGATGGAATAGATATTGAGAGAGAGAAGAGATATTGAGAGACGGAAGATGCAATAAGAGAGGGAAGAGATTTGAGAGATGGAATACATATTGAGAGAGGGAAGAGATATTGAACGAGAGAGAGAAGAAATATTAAGAGAGAGGGAGAGAGAAGAGATATTGAGAGACAGACGATATACTGAGACAGGGAAAAGATGTTGAGAGAGATAAGAGATATTGAGAGACAGACGATATACTGAGAGAGGGAAAAGATGGTGAGAGAGAGAAGAGATATTGAGAGAGAGAGAGAAGAGATATTGAGAGACGAAAGAAATAGTGAGAGATGAAAGAAATATTGAGAGACGAAAGAGATATTGAGCGAGAGAGAGAGAGAGAGAGAGAGAGAGAGAGAGAGAGAGAAGAGCTGTAATGAGAGAGAAAAGATGTTGAAAAAGGGAAGAGATATGGAGAGGGAGAGGTTGAGAGAGAGAAGAGATATTGAGAGAGGGAAGAGACCTTTAACAAGGCGATTCCATTTGATAACCTCTATCTACATAGGACGTACGCAATAAAGTCAAATTTTCGACTCCCCTCCCCCAATGTTACGCGAGTACCTTTTAGCCCCCCCCCCTCCCCAACTTACGAATGTACAATGAGCTTTCGACCATATTCACACCTTAACAAAATAAGTAAAACTGACGCAGTTCAATAATATTTAAATAATAATGATAGATAAGATAAGATTCTTTTATTGATCCAAATAAATGGAAATGTTTTTTGATTGCATTATACATTTTTTTTTCAGCACAAAATAAAACAATTTGAACACAAGACGTTTATAATAAATTATTTCCAAACAGCCATTCAGAGTTCTCTTAGCAAAATCGGAAACTTATTAGTTCTCATTCAGATGTGTGACATCAGAGGAAGCACGCCGGTAAATTCGTCACAGTAAACAAAATCTGTCACGGGTTTTCGCCCCTGGCTGGTTCATGACTGTGCGCCACATCACAGTGTGTGCCCGTCACCCCCCGGGGAGGGCCATGAGAATGGGGCGAAGAGCATAAAATCAGGGGGCGCCAAAATCATCTTAAGATCGGAACTTAATGGTAAATTAAACTATACAATCTTTTATACGTCACAAAAACAAGGGGCGCTAAAAATCAACCTTTTCATGGTCCACACGGGGGGGGGGGGGGTCGTCCATTTTTTTTTATATGGGTTTCTGCGGGTTCTTGACAGGGGTGTTGCGAAATATTACACACTTTTCTAATTTTTATTTCCACTTTTTAAAATCAACCTTTTCAGGGTCCACCGGGGGGGGGGGGGGGTCGTCCATATTTTTCTATATGGGTTTCTGCGGGTTCTTGACAGGGGTGTTGCGAAATATTACACACTTTTCATAATTTTATTTCCACTTTTTAATCCAATGTGAAATCTTGTAGTCGTGGTGCAAACATTTGAAAAACTAATGTTTACAGCTACTAGATGGCGCTTGTACAGCTACCAGATGGCGCTTGTTGACCTACATACATGGTATGGTTATTTTGACCCAACCCTTTAATTGTTTCATGTATATGTTATTTCGAAGTTTACTTTTTAGAGTTATCTATAGTTAAGATATTAGTTTACTAATGTTGCAAACTGATTCAACGGGGACGGCTAATAACCACTGCAAGTACCAGAAATAATTAGAGTTACTGATGTCACCAACAATTAACAACTACAACTATTGAAGACAGTTTCAACCTGGCGCTAGCCCCACCAACCTCTCCTTGTTGTTATAACTAACAACTACGGCTACTGAAGGGCAGTGTATAACCTGCCGATATCACCATCAACCTCTCTTTGCTGTTATAGCTAGCAACTACAACTGTTGAAGACTGGCTGATAAGACCGCAAATTTCGATCTCCATGCATCGGTCAGGCCTGAGAGCGGAAGTCCAAAATTGACCACAGGAAGCCACGTCACAACGCATTTGAACGTCCCCCCCCCCCTTTTCCTTGTCGCTTGTCGTCTCGTCAAGTCCTACAACCTCGTGAAGACTGGCTGATAAGACCGCAAATTTCGATCTCCCTGCATCGGTCAGGCCTGAGAGCGGAAGTCCAAAATTGACCACAGGAAGCCACGTCACAACGCATTTGAACGCCCCCCCCCCCCTTTTCCTTGTCGCTTGTCGTCTCGTCAAGTCCTACAACCTCGCGAGATCTAATCGTTAGAGTGAATCACCGTGGCGGGAAAGCCGTCAAGATATGGCGTCTGAAGAGGGAGATAATTATTTGAGAGTTCTTAAAATGCACCCACTGTAGGGATTCTCCACAATCCACAGACTAGTTGTGGCTTGTGATTTCAATGGTGCACATGGGTGGCCACTAGCACGACGGAAATGCACCATAATGTCTGCACAAGTAAATGTCATGACTGAATGACACAACTGAATAACAGGACTGAATGACACAACTAAATGACTCATTGTCATCTAAATGACACAAATGAATGACACAATTTAATGACACAACTTAATGACACGACTGAATGACACAACGTAGGCGTCTCGTGTGGCACATATCTTTGCCTTTACTGGCTATCACATATATTTGGTCCTAACTGGCTATCACATATATTTGGTCCTTACTGGCTATCACATATATTTGGTCCTTAGTTACTATCACATATATTTGGTCCTTACTGACTATCACATATATTTGGTCCTTACTGGCTATCACATATATTTGGTCCTTACTGACTATCACATATATTTGGTTCTTACTATCACATATATTTGGTCCTTACTGACTATCACATATATTTGGTTCTTACTGTCTATATCACATATCAATTGGGTTGCATCATAAGGTTCAAGTTGTGGAACACTTGTGACATCACTTGACAGGCATCGTACCAGCTAATCATTGACATATCTTGGATGCCCTCCCCTCGCCCCCCCCCCATGCACGTGACAAAGTGTTTAAGTTCGGTCGAAACAAAAGATCATTCGGATAATCCAAAGAGACAACACTAAAGATAATTCAAAGAAATAACGCCAATGATAATTCCAATGATAATTCAAAGATATAGCCCCCAAGGATGATACAAAAAATATAACCCCCCTAGGATTATCCAAAAATATAATCCCAAGGACACTCCGAAGATATAATCCCATGAATAATCTAAATGCCAGTGAAAAAATTAAATTCAAAACAAATCGTATGATTTTATTAATAATCCCATGACCCAATGCAAATGTTACGATGACCCAAGGCAAATGTCACGATGACCCAAGGCAAATGTCACGATGAACCAAGACAAATGTCACGATGACCCAAGGCAAATGTCACGATGACCCAAGGCAAATGTCACGATGACCCAAGGCAAATGTCACGATGACCCAAGGCAAATGTCACGATGACCCAAGGCAAATGTCACGATGACCCAAGACAAATGTTACTTACGTGGTACTTGTGGCGCAGATAATGAATCACGTGAACATCCCTGTCACTGTTGGCGCGTATTCGCACCACCTTGTAGCTGTCGGGAATAGAATGGTCGATGTCAGGACAGATCTAGACCATAGACCAAATGGTCGATGTCAGGACAGAGAGAGGAATCTGCACGCTAGACCATAGACCAGCATACATCTTGATATAAAATTAATAAATATAATTGATTGCTTTTTAAAATTGCTAATAAAACACATCAACTTTTAGCTTTGTGTTTTTTTTTTTCCATTTAATAAGTTTTACTTATCATAAAAAAAACAAAAAACGTCTACTTTTATCAAATGTATCAAGTACATAAAACTTAATGTTTAAAATATTTTTGATAAGAAAATGCCACTAAGTCAACTAGTGTATACTCCATAACCAAATACCACTTACTAATTCACTTATCAACATCACTCATCCAAATAAGAACAAACCACATGAAGTAGCATTTGGTTTATTTTGATACCAATATCTCAAAACCCAATTACGTGACAGAGTTGAAATGTATGATAGTTTTTAATGTTAAAATAAATGACCATAATCTTTCAACATACGGAATCATGCGTAGAATAAAATTATTTTTTTTTTTTTTTTTTTTTTTTAGAAATTTAAAACAATGTGTGGTAAAAAGAGAACCGGAATTTTAGAATTTTAATTAAGTAAAGAAACTTGCAACAACACAAAAATGTGGGTTTGCGTTCGTATGGGGCTGCCATACCGTGGGTGACTGTATTAATTTTGATAATAAACTGTGGATGGGGGATTTGATCATTTCATTTTGTCCCAGGCAGCACGTGAGACGCCTCAGGTTAAAGGAATGAATGGGATAGATGACTAACCTTCTTAGGCGCACTTACCGGAAGCAAGGAATGGGCTTTGACCTTTGTACGCGGACGACAATATCTTTAAACCAATGATATTACAGACGGGAAGAAGAGATGTTGCATTATCTTTTTACAAATAAATATACAGTTGTAGCTGGGTAATACGTCTGCCTTGGAATAAGTCCAACTGTGTATGCGTCCTGTTGGGACGAAAAACATTTTGCTTGGTATACGAACCTCGTTTGGAATACGACCCACGCGCGTGCTAGAACCTATATGTGTCAAAATGACACATCGCGCAAAGACTAGGATGGATGCATTCTCTTCAGGCTCTGAGTAGGAGGAGATAGAGGAAGCTCCTACTTCATTAATCAATGAAATCTTTGCTGAATGGATGGATGTCAAAAACTTTGCAGAGAAGTACCACCCCAACAAAGCACAAACAAGTCGTAATAGCATTGTCTGGAATGACCAGACAATGTCACATTTTCAAAACCTCCTGAGCAGAAGGCAAAAGCAAAGCTCTTTAGACAGATTTTTAGTAAAAGTCAAAACTAGTGAGCCTCAACCAGGGTCAACTAGGGAAAAGAGACAGAAAAATAAAAAAAAAAACAGAATGTCATATTCCTGAAGTTTTATTTGAAGCGAACTCTCCTTCAAAACACTAACATCTCCTCCTTCTCAGCACCATATTAGTAAGCCCTTGACTCTTCTCATCAACGTAAAGTGAGGTTAAATTTTCATTTATTTCACTTAAGTTCTTTTTATTTATGTATTTTATACAACCAGGTCAATAATTTTATAATATGCCAATAATAATATGATATTTGATTTTCATTGGGAACGGATTAATCATTTCCAATTTATTTCTTATGGGAAAATACGCTTCATATACGTCTTGTTTGATATACGTCTTGTTTGATATGCGTCTTGTTTGGTGTAAGTCCAGGTCGGATAAACGACGTATACCGAGGTAGCACAACTGTATTATGTTACAATTAACGGATTAAGGGCGTAGACCGAGGTAGCACAACTGTATTATGTTACAATTAACGGATTAAGGGCGTAGACCGAGGTAGCACAAATGTATTTTGTTACAATTAACGGATTAAGGGCGTAGACCGAGGTAGCACAACTGTATTATGTTACAATTAACGGATTAAGAGCGTAGACCGAGGTAGCACAACTGTATTATGTTACAATTAACGGATTAAGGGCGTAGACCGAGGTAGCACAACTGTATTATGTTACAATTAACGGATTAAGGGCGTAGACCGAGGTAGCACAACTGTATTATGTTACAATTAACGGATTAAGGGCGTAGACCGAGGTAGCACAACTGTATT
>CAXITT010000113.1:1186817-1224908 GCA_964033795.1 Lymnaea stagnalis | reverse complement strand
TATATATATATTTTAAAGGAATTCTGATGAGTTTTTGCAATAGCAGATGAAAAATCTCACGAAATTCCTGCCATTAATATCCCGGTAACGTCGGGTCATATATTCCAGTATCGCATATTGAGCTTGGTGTCATTGCTAATTACCCTTAGACCAAACCAAGCCATTGATCTACTTATACAAACAGCAGTTCGTAGCAACTATATTAGTGCTATAGTTATATACAAATTAAACTTAATGCAACATTATATATCGCTATTCGTTTAATTCTTTGCACTGTTAGTTTTAAATATAATTTTTCGTAAAAAAATTAGTTCAATATATATATAGTAAGCGAATCTTACTGCATGTTTAAGATGTTGTTACTGTGAGTTTTTTTTTTTGGCCCATTCAGAATTATTTTTGCCCCCTCCCCTATATTTTAATTCTTTTTTTATTTTGTCCGTGGTCCCCAATAAATATGTTTTAGCACTCAATAGAACCATATGGCCTACGATGAGAAAATCTAGGCTATACTATAATAAAGGATCATCTTACATGACTTGGTCCATGTATTTGAACGATATTTTTATGATCATTGTGGAATGTTAATTATATTGGTGAGAGTCTTAGTTTATTTTCCTGTGGTGGCTGTGGCCAATCCTGTGACGAGCAAATGCTTGTGTGTGGCTTGATGGGTGGGGGGGGGGAGCACTTAAACCTTGTCCATTTGTTACGGCTAAACAGATATCGGTTTAGTTATTTTGAAAGGACTGGAATCAATTATGGAGGAATTCTTACTCGTTTCAATATTTAATACCCAACCCTCTTGTCACCAGGGCCGCAGGAAGGGCCACTGATGAACATAAAGGTTGATTCAGTCAACAACGTGCCGAAGGAAGGGCCAGTGATGAACATAAATGCTGATTCAGTCAACACCGTGCTGCAGGAAGGGCTACTGATGAACATAAATGTTGATTCAGTCAACACCGTGCCGCAGGAAGGGCCACTGATGAACATAAATGTTGATTCAGTCAACACCGTGCCGCGGGAAGGGCCACTGATGAACATAAATATTGATTCAGTCAACACCGTGCCGCAGGGAGAGCCAGTGATGAACATAAATGTTCATTCATTCAACATTTGTTAGGGGATAAAGCAGGGTAATGAATTATTCAAAAAATGGCCAGATGTCAGTTTCATCTCTTCGTGCTGAGATTTCGCGCAAATAAATAATCAACTCGAGAGTTTTTTTTAAAGTCCTTTACTTCGCTTTTGTTCTTATGTTTCTTTGTGGCGAAATCTAAGGAAGGTGAACTGATCCATTTCCCGTCATCCCCATCGAGCTGAAACTCGGCACACGGACTCGCTGCCGATGACAACACATTAGATCAAATTTTTAGACCCCCCTTCCAACCCCTTAAAATGATGTTCCTGTTTTCCAAGTGGAAGATGAAGTAGAGTATGATGCAATGGTTTCTTTAGAGCTGTAGCCATCGCTAAGTCACATAACAATGATGCAATGAATTCTTTAGAACTGTAGCCATCGCTAAGTCACACAGTAATGCAGAGAACAGTGTAGGCTGAGTGTAGGCTGAGTGTAGGTTGAGTGTAGGCTGAGTGTAGGCTGAGTGTAGGCTGAGTGTAGGCTGAGTGTAGGTTTAGTGTAGGCTGAGTGTAGGTTTAGTGTAGACTGAGTGTAGGCTGAGTGTAGGCTGCATTGTTGGCCAAATGTAGGCTGAGTGTAGGCTGAGCGTAAGCTGAGTGTAGGCTGAGTGTAGGGTGAGTGAGGCAAAATGTAGGCTGAGTGTAGGCTGAACGTAGGCTGAGTGTAGGCTGAGTGTAGTCTGAGTGTAGGCTGAGTGTAGGCTGAGTGTAGGCCGAGTGTTGGCCGAATTTAGGCTGAGCTTAGGCTGAGTGTAGGCTGAGTGTAGGGTGAGTGTAGGCTGAGGGTAGGGGGTCAAAATGTAGGCTGAGTGTAGGCTGAACGTAGGCTGAGTGTAGGCTGAGTGTAGTCTGAGTGTAGGCTGAGTGTAGGCTGAGTGTAGGCCGAGTGTTGGCCAAATTTAGGCTGAGCTTAGGCTGAGTGTAGGCTGAGTGTAGGGTGAGTGTAGGCTGAGTGTAGGGGGAGTGAAGGTTGAGTGTAGGCTGAGTGTAGGCCGAATGTAGGGTGAGTGTAGGCCGAGTCAGACTGAGTGTTGGCTGAGTGTAGGCTGAGTGTAGGCTGAGTGTAGGCTGAGTTTAGGCTGAGTGTAGGCTGAGTGTAGGCTGAGTGTAGGGTGAGTGAAGGTTGAGTGTAGGCTGAGTGTAGGCTGAGTGTAGGCTGAGTGTAGGCTGAATGTAGACCGAGTGTAGGCTGAGTGTAGGCTGAGTGTAGGCCAAATGTAGGCCAAATGTAGGCTGAGTTTAGGCTGAGTGTAGACTGAGCATAGCCTGAGTGTAGGCTGAGTGTAGTCTGAGTGAGGGAAGTTTGCGTGTAGGCCAAGTGTTCGCGCAGTGTATGCCGAGTTTAGGCGGAGTGTAGACTGAGTGTAGGCCGATAGAGACCTAAGCTCGACGCATGCGTGTGTGTCATTTAAGATATATTTGTTGTTTTTTTTTTAATCATAAAAGATCATTCTAAATTAATCATAAAATATCATTATCAATGTCAACAATGAAAGTCGATTCTAAGTATAATATTTCTCAAACGAAATGTTTGTCCCACAACAACGATTTCCCTGGGTACGAATCCATCTCGGGGGAAACTGTATAATATTAAGATACCTTATATAAGCTAGTTAGGCCGACGCAAGGAGAACGGAGGAAGGCCGTATTCCAAAGAAATTGCTCTATGGAGTGTTACCAGAAGGGACATGACTTGTTGGATGACCACGGCAGCGATTCATGGACGTTTGCAAATGGAGCACAAGGGAAGCCAGCATAGAAATCAGCGAATGGGTTGATCATTGCTGAGCTACGCTCCGGCTGGCGAACAGCTGTGTGTATGAAGGAGTCGCAAGAGCAGAAGATGCGCGAAACGAACCCATTGCAACATAAAAAGCATTACGGAAGGCCGAAGCTAACCAGGAGTCAAGGTTCTCCTGCGAGAAATGCAGTCGAGATTGCCATTCCAGGATCGGACTATTTGAGCCATTTGATGAAGTGTACAGAGATACTCGATCGTCTCACGAAGACGGAAGGATGCCACAAATGTATCTATAAAATATATATCAAGTAGACAGTGCCGGTGTTCAGTTAAGGCTAGAGCAAGTGTTTGGGTTAGGGTTAGGGTTAGTGTAATTTTGGCTGAGGGTTTAATTACATAAAAGTGCAAGAAATTCAAAATTAACCTGCGTCTGAATTTTTACAACAACAACAAAAAATGTATACCTTGTATTAGAATGAGCAGACGGCAATGATGCTCCCAGACTCAGCAGTCCAAGAACGATCAACAGAAGTGACCTCGTCCCAGAGGTGAACATCCGATCCATTTTCTTTACACGGAAGCAGTCTTCAAGTCCTCTTTAAATCCTCCAAAACGGTTCGCTCTACTGTCGGGCGTCCTTTCCAAGGTGATCGTGTGAACTGTCATTTCCTTTCACCATCCTGCTGCGTTCAACAAATTGTTTGCTTTAAAACAGCAATGAAACCATCAAGTCTTCCGACGGATGAATTTATTATTTACGACCGACGGGTATTAAAAGGGGACACGTGAGAGCAAACTTGACATTTTAAATGTCTCCACAATGGGCGTTTCAAGGGCTTAGGAAAACGATTGAGTTACCGCCCCCTACGCCAAGCCTAAATGAGGATTTTTTTTTTATATACTTAGGAAATAACGACATTTACAAGTGGGAGTAGCAGGGGAGTAGCAGGGGAGTAGCAGGGAGTAGCAGGGGAGTAGCAGGGGCGTAGCAGGGGAGTAGCAGGGGCGTAAATGCACACCGGGGTGAATCGAGAATTTCGCCCCCCTCTCCCTTTCCAAAGGAAAAAAAAAACAACCTCTGCAATTGGACGGAAATGCCGCCCCTCCCTATCAAGAAAAAGGGCCCCCCCGCCCGAGGACCCCCACCTCACAGCACCCACATTCCTAAGCCAAGGCCGAGTAGGAGTGCGTTCGGATTGCCAGACCTGATGTCGGGCATGTGATTGTAATTATTTTATATCTAGTGGTTGAAAACCGGAAATCTCTTAAAACTTATTTTCCTTCCGCCCCCCCCACTTTCCCCCCCTTCTTCCCCCCCCCCTTTTTTCTCTTCTCTTTTCCCCTTGCCACCTCAATCCAATAACATTCACTAAAAACTGTTTTCAACCTTCACAATTGGGCATGTTATTTTAATTATTTTATATCTCGTGGTTGAAAACCCGAAATCCCTTAAAACTTATTTTCCTTCCGCCCCCCCCCCTTTCCCCCCCTTCTTCCCCCCCCCCTTTTTTCTCTTCTCTTTTCCCCTTGCCACCTCAATCCAATAACATTCACTAAAAACTGTTTTCAACCTTCACAATTTTTTACGGGCAACATTTTTGTTCACGTACACATTTTATAAATCTACTTCAACAACAAACAACAAACAAACAAACAAACAAACAAATCTATGGAGCCTGAGAATTGATACCACTTTATGACTCCAGGTTATAAAAATGCATTTAACAAGAGCCAAGAAGCTCCATGCAACTTAAGATTATTGCACGACATTTTCATCAGTGTCTCAAAATCTCTTGTTTCTCTTCACAGGCGTGCAATACGTTAAAAAGATTTTTAAAAACTTTTAAAAAATCGCAAATACTGAAATTTCAATTACTATTATTATTATTATTATTATTATTATTATTATTATTATTATTATTATTTGCTTCAAAAGCTTCAAGGTCATTTGATTTTTTTTTCGTACATCTAAACGTTCATGTGTACTTTTAAGCACATGTCTTTATATGTAAAAAAAAATTGTACAGACTGTATATTTTTGAGATGGTATCCAACCCCTTGCCCTTCGGCATGTAGGTTTTAAAATAAACAGTTACACGTCAGGTCATGAGCTACTATCTAAGCGAATTTTATTTTTTTTGGGGGGTGGGGGGGGGGTGGGGGGTTGGGGGGGCTTGTATAGGACAGATTATCAAATCATTTAATCGGTGACCTACAGGCTTAATTAAAAAGAAATGCGTTATTTCAAGCTAGAATTCGACCATGGACATTTGTCCTATAGCCCTAGACAAAGATTTGACATCTGTCCTATAGCCCTAGACAAAGATTTGACATCTGTCCTATAGCCCTAGACAACGATTTGACATTTGACCCATAGCCCTAGACAACGATTTGACATTTGACCCATAGCCCTAGACAAAGATTTCACATTTGACCTATAGCCCTAGACAACAATTTGACATTCGACCTATAGCTCTAGACAAAGATTTGACATCTGTCCTATAGCCCTAGACAACGATTTGACATTCAACCTATAGCCCTAGACAAAGATTTGACATCTGTCCTATAGCCCTAGACAGCGATTTGACATTTGACCCATAGCCTTGTAAAACATGTATGAAAGTATTCGCTACAGTGCAAAGCAATCCCCAATTACAAAAGGCATCTCTTAGAATGTCGTTATGTTGGCGATATCAGGTTTTGAGAGTTTGCAATTCTAAACCATTCGTAAAATACTAACCCATGTATTCCGATCGCCTCAAAACCCCCCCCCCCCCAAACAAAAAAAGAAAAAAAAACACACAAAAAAAAACAAAATGTTTTTCAAACACATATATTCCAAACACATGTGTTCCAAACACCTGCATTCCAAACCCATATGTCAGAAACAGACGTATCCCAAAGACATGTATTCAAACTACATCTATTCCAAACTCAAGCAATCCGATCCTATGTTCATCGTAAAGACGGCTACACCTCAGTGTGTTGTCTCTAACTTTATATCAACAGTCTCTAGGAGCCTATTGATGGCTGATTACACACCAAACACCCCGTCATTTGTTATAGTAAACACCTTTGTGGGGAATCACCATCTTTTATAGTCCTAAAAGAAAAAAATCCCAGGCCTTGCGACAGCGTAGTCACACCATCATTGTCACATTGTGACAGCATAGTCACACTATCATTGTCCCATTGTGACAGCGTAGTCACACCATCATTGTGACAGTGTAGTCACACCATCATTGTCACATTGTGACGGCGTAGTCGCAGTATCATTGTCACATTGTGACAGCGTAGTCACACCATCATTGTCACATTGTGACAGCGTAGTCACACCATCATTTGTCACATTGTGACAGCGTAGTCACACCGCCATTGTCACATTGTGACAGTGAAGTCACACCGTCATTGTCACATTGTGACAGCGAAGTCACACCATCATTGTCACATTGTGACAGCGTAGTCACACCATCATTGTCACACTGTGACAGCGTAGTCACACCGTCATTGTCACATTATGACGAACGGATGCCAATAAAATAATAATAAAAAATAAACACTTTTGTCCCACGTCCGGCTTTGTTTTGTTTTTTTTTGTTGTTTTTTTAATACACACCTTGACCCCTATCTGTCATTTCTCATATCGCACACTTTGAAACAGTTACTAGCAATTAGTTTGACTCAGAGGAAAACTCCCACCACCACAATCCTGCAAAGCCACACTCGGGAAATGTGTCGCGAATGGTCGTGTCAATAGCAAGACCATCTCTGTGTGCGGGGGTCACCGCATTTCGTGTCCAACGACACCGTTCAGGGCTATTGATCGTCAGTGACTGGGACTTAGACCCCGCCAAGGCGCCTGATTGAGACCCGCGTGGGCCCCCACGTCTGAAACGAAAGGTCTCACCGCGGGACGTAACCGTCTTGCTCGAACTCATGACGTCAGAGCTTTAAAACTGTGTCCACCATTCCAGCCTCATGGTTGCCAGCTCAAGAAAAGGACATCTACAGACAAAGATTTCAAAGCTTCCCCCAACTCCCCCCCCCCTTTTCAAAATAACACCCCCGAAAAAATTAAAATTGTGGATACATTTTCTTTTCAATATAATTATATTGAAACTATCAAACTAAAAACTGTTCAAATAACATAGGACTATTTCTCGATGACTTATTTTTGTATGACTATTAGCCACAAGCCATAAGCCATTAGCCACAAGCCATAAGCCGTTAGCCATAAGCCATTAGCCATAAGCCATAAGCCATTAGCCATAAGCCATTAGCCATAAGCCATAAGCCATTAGCCATAAGCCATTAGCCACAAGCCATAAGCCGTTAGCCATAAGCCATTAGCCATAAGCCATAAGCCATTAGCCATAAGCCATAAGCCATTAGAAAGCGTAGGCTGAGTTTCATGTTTTTGGTGGGTTTTTTGTTTGTTTTTGTTTTTCATTTCCATCATAATTTTATATCTATATTTGATGTTGACAAGTTGAAAGCAAACAAGAACACATCAAAAAAACTTTGAGATTTGCCCCGTTCTTTGCCGCACTTGAACAATTTGACATTTTCTTACGGACTTTTACGGATAAGAGATTTTTTGTGTACAATTTTTACAAACTGGCCGTAATTTAAACCCTGAAGGATCTATTAAAATTCAACTTTTTTCTTCTTTCTTCTAATAATGTAATATTATCTACTTACCTTTAAACACATCCAGGCATCGCAATTTAAATATATATATATATATTATATATTAAATTGAAGCTCTCAAATCGGGAAGTACATTAAACTTTTTAATAAATCCGATTGTTTCGACGGCGTTACAACAGGTTGTACCAATGTGGAAATATTGTGTACCAATGTGGAAATATTGTGAACCAATGTGGAAGCATTGTGTACCAATGTGGAAATATTGTGTACCAATGTGGAAAAATTGCGTACCAATGTGGAAAAATTGTGTACCAATGTGGGAATATTGTGTACCAATGTGGAAAAATTGTGTACCAATGTGGAAATATTGTGTACCAATTTGGAAATATTGTGTACCGATAGTACAACAAATAATCTCTACTTTTATATATATATTTTTTTAAATATACAAGTATGTACAGAAGCTGTGCAATACCATTTGCAAGTTAAGAAGTAATTCAGGGGGAGGGGAGCATGGAAAGGCTAATAAGCTTGGTTGGAGATTAGCCGGTGTCGCAACCCGTTGTAAGTTATGGCTAATGTTCTGGTTTCATAGATGTTGTGCAACGCCACGTCAATTCTTCACATAAAGCATTTGATCTTTTTTAAATTCGAGAATCCCATTACGTTCATGAAAATGTTGTCAGTAAAAAACAAAACCAATGATACCTGACTGATACCTAATTGATACGTGACTGAGACCTGACACTGAGTTTGGGTGAATAGCAATAAAGTCATCGACAGTTGCAACAACACATTCAGGCATAAATGAAACTGTAAAACTAACCTGGCGGCTCCCGGTGCTGACAGTCGAGATGGAATGAAAACTCAGATTTGAAGGTTTGAAGCAAGGGAGAAAAAAAATGAACTTTCATCTTCTTTCTTTTTACATTGGACCTGAACCCGAGGTGGCTGTGTGATGCCGGATCATACAAGGAGGGTGGGGGGGAGGGGGGGGAGGCGTTGGGGGAGTTTCCTGGATTTGTCATTGGTTGGTTTGAGACAGTGGCGGGCGTATGTTGTTTTACTTGGATGGGAGTAAAGTAAGGTGGGACGTTGGTGAAAACCTGGATAAAATGAGATGAAACTTTGGTGAATCCTAGGATAACTGGTGTAAAGTGAAGTGGAACTTTGGTGAAACTTAGGATAACTGGGGTAAATTGAAATGAAACTTTGTTAAAACCTAGGAAAACTGGGGTAAATTGAAGCAGAAAGTTGGTGAAACCTAGGATAACTGGGGTAAATTGAGGTAAAAACTTTGACGAACAATGGAATAAATGGGATATACTGAAGTTGAAATCGAATGAAACGTGAGGCACAGTCATCCGGGATTTTGGAGAGCACCACGATAACCATAGGATGGGACGATAGGCCTGAGGTCGTGTAGTGAGTCGAAATGATGACTGATCACATGGGCGCGTCCCACTTATGCTCGGCCGTTGTCGTTACCTCGGGGAGTGCAGACGTTTCGGTGAAGACTTAGGGAAAAAAGTTTGTTGATAAGCTCTTTCAGTTTACCGCACGGTCACACTGGAGAAAATGAGTTCATCAGTGGTGTCATGTTACTGTCCACATGGAAACCGCATCGCGATCTAACAATTGAATTCAAGCCATACGTCTCAGCTGAAAAGATATATATATATATATATTACATTTTAAAACCCTTGGCGCTTGGCAGGAGAGTGGTAAGCAAAAGCTGCACCCGTGGCATCGCTTGGTTTCCCCCCCCCCCACAAAAAAAAAGTAATTATCACTATACATATTGTTCATGAAAAAAAGAAGATTTTGAAGCACTCTAACAGAGGAGTCTGGGGCGGGTGTCCTCCTTGCGCCCCCTCTCTTTTCGCACGGCCCTTGTCCTAGGTACCAACACAGGGGAAATAACACGCCGTCCGGTGAAGCGTTGATGTGACAACTCTTCAGTGACAGGAGACAGATATAACCCACGTATCCTAGTAACCGACGCAAATGACGTAGGACGCCATGATATGTTAACACGGGCAAAGCCATCTGCACCGGGTATTTTAAGACCATACCCGGTGAGCCCGACTCCAGTTCCGGGTAATTTGAGACAATACCCGGCGAATCAGACTCCAATTCCATGAATTTTGAGACAATACCCGGTGATTCAGACTTCAGATCCGGGTATTTTGAGACAATACGCGGTGAGTCAGACTTCAGGTCCGGGTATTTTGAGACAATACGCGGCGAGTCAGTCTCCAGGTCCGGGTATTTTGAGACAATACCCGGTGAGCTAGACTCCAGGTCCGGGTATTTTGAGACAATACCCGGTGAGTCAGACACTAGGTCAGGGTGTTACGATAAAGAATTATCTTCTCATTTTCTATTGTGTTCGAACCAAGAGGGAAAAGTGAAAAGTGCATGTATGAAGCCGTAGAACCAGAAGTGATCATGAAGGCATCAAAGTTGAACCATTCAAACACCAATCGCATAATATTATCCTAAGCCAGCGGTTCTCAACTATTAAAAATGCCGCGACCCCTTTATAAAATTTGCCATGTTGCGGTGACTCACAACCAGACCTATCAATTAACATTGAGACAACAATGTTGGGAAGAGCAAGTGGGGCACAGCATCTTTTTGTAGATAACATTTGTAATCGATGTTTTATATCCTTACTATGGCTATACCATCCTGCCCTTCCTTCAGTCAAGCCATGGCTATACCATCCTGCCCTTCCTTCAGTTAAGCCATGGCTATACCATCCTGCCCTTCCTTCAGTCAAGCCATGGCTATACCATCTTGCCCTTCCTTCAGTTAAGCCATGGCTGTACCATCCTGCCCTTCCTTCAGTTAAGCCATGGCTATACCATCCTGCCCTTCCTTCAGTCAAGCCATGGCTATACCATCCTGCCCTTCCTTCAGTTAAGCCATGGCTGTACCATCCTGCCCTTCCTTCAGTTAAGACATGGCTGTACCATCCTGCCCTTCCTTCAGTTAAGCCATGACCATACAACCCTGGTCCTTCATTCAGCTAAGTCATTACTAAACCATCCCTGCCCTTACTTCAGTTAAGCCATGACTTTACCATCCTGTCCCCTTCCTTCACTTAAGTTAAGCAATGACTAAACCATCCTGGCCCTTACTTCAGTTAAGCCATGACTATACCATCCTGCCCTTTCCTTCAGTTAATCCATAGCTATACCATCCTGCCCCTTCCTCCAGTTAATCCATAGCTATACCATCCTGCCCCTTCCTTCAGTTAATCCATAGCTATACCATCCTGACCCTTCCTTCAGTTAATCCATAGCTATACCACCCTTGCCCTTCTTTCAGTTAAGCCATGAGTATACCATCCTGGCCTTCCAATCAGTTATACCATAGCTATGCCATCATGGCCCTTCTTTCAGTTAAGCCATGACTTTACAATCCTGGCCCTTCCTTCAGTTAAGCCATGACTATACCACCCTGGCCATTCCTTCAGTTAAGCCATGACTGTACCATCCTGCCCTTCCTTCATTGAAATCATGACTATACCATCCTGGCTCTTCTTTCAGTTAAGCCATGACCATACCACCCTTGCCCTTCTTTCAGTTAAGCCATGAGTATACCATCCTGGCCTTCCCTTCAGTTATACCATGACTATACCATCCTGGCCCTTCTTTCAGTTAAGCCATGCCTTTACAATCCTGGCCCTTCCTTCAGTTAAGCCATGACTATACCATCTTGGCCATTCCTTACGTTTTGTCATGACTATACCATCCTCATCCTTCCTTCAGTTAAACCATGGCTATACTATCCTGGTCCTTCCTCCAGTTAAGCAGAGACTATACCATCCTGGCCATTCCTTCAGTTAAGCCATGACTGTACCATCCTGCCCTTCCTTCATTGAAATCATGACTATACCATCCTGGCTCTTCTTTCAGTTAAGCCATGACCATACCAAACTTGCCCTTCTTTCAGTTAAGCCATGAGTATACCATCCTGGCCTTCCCTTCAGTTATACCATAGCTATGCCATCATGGCCCTTCTTTCAGTTAAGCCATGACTTTACAATCCTGGCCCTTCCTTCAGTTAAGCCATGACTATACCACCCTGGCCATTCCTTCAGTTAAGCCATGACTGTACCATCCTGCCCTTCCTTCATTGAAATCATGACTATACCATCCTGGCTCTTCTTTCAGTTAAGCCATGACCATACCACCCTTGCCCTTCTTTCAGTTAAGCCATGACCATACCACCCTTGCCCTTCTTTCAGTTAAGCCATGAGTATACCATCCTGGCCGTCCCTTCAGTTATACCATAGCTATGCCATCATGGCCCCTTCCTTCAGTTAAGCCATGACTATACCATCCTCATCCTTCCTCCAGTTAAACAATGACTATAACATGCTGGCCTTTCCTCTAGTTAAACAATGACTATACCATGATGCCCCTTCATTTATCACTACTATTGAATTTTCTTAAAAACCTTAGACATGATCCACACACACACACAATTGGGCTACTCAGTGTCATCAGCCAATCCGTGTCATCAGCCAGTCAGTGTCATCAGCCAGTCAGTGTCATCAGCCAGTAGGCATTTGAGATGATAAATTAATTGCCAACAGAAAGTCCCGTGGTCATAACCAAAATTATACACCTTGCTGAGACAATTTATTGCAAAAAATTTCTCGGCACCTAGAATTTCATAGCTTTGCAGTTTAATTTGGTTTCGCACCAATCGCCAGTCAGTTTTTTTATTATTATCATCATGTATTCAACTCAGGCCAAATGGATAAAAAAAAAATTATGTAAATGAAAGAAGCCCCGAAAACAATGTTTTTGGAATAAATCCTTTACACGCATTTCTTATTGGAACAAAGGTGCAGTTAATATAATGATTTGGGAGTGTGGGGTGGGGCTGAAAACTTGACAAAGCATGCGTTCAAGTAACGCACTTTATAAGAATCCCAATGAGGCCTAAACCAAGACTCGAAAACCGCACATTTTTTTCCCCACGCCCCTGATCTAGATTACTATTCTAATGTTCCGCCCGCTTTTACACCGCATATTTATAACACCAATTATTTTAGGAAAAACAAAAGAAAATATTACGCACCAGGCGCACTTGGTATGGTTAAGAAAATACCATTGAGCACGGTTACTGCGGAGTTACTTATATTTCGTGAAATCAGTGGCATCCTATTTCCTTTGAAAAACGGGAAATACCTATTTTTCGCGACTTGGGGTGGGGGTTGGACATTTTGAAAGAATGTGTTGTCATCGGCAACAAGTCTATGTGCCAAGTTTCAGTTCGACAGGATGAAGGTGGGGTGGGTCAATTAGGGTCAATATTCCGTCCGAAGATTTCACCACAACCCAGAAAGCAACACACGAACAGAAACGAAGTTAACATAAAGGATTTCATACAGATGTACTGCGTCTATACGTGCAATTTTGTTATTTATCCTCACCGGTGGGAAACCCTTTAGGCCAGTGGTCGGCAAACTCCTTTAGGCCAGTGGTCAGCAAACTCCTTTAGGCCAGTGGTCGGCAAACTCCTTTAGGCCAGTAGTCGGCAAACTCATTAAGTCAAAAGATACAAAAATCAGCAACTGGATGATTACACAATTTTTGAGATACAAATTTCTTTTCAAGAACCAGTCAAAAACCATGTATTTTTGAGAAAACCCGATTTGTGGCCAACTGGTCGAGCCGCACCCAGGTCGCTAAGGAGCCGCATGCGGCTCGTAAGCCGCGATTTTCCGACCACTACATAAGGCCTGTAGAAAATGGGAAGATTACGCTTTTTTAACACTCGGAACCGTTTCCGTTGTGGCCTGGTCCGGGTATGTGCCGGTAGGGCAAATACACAGCTTAGTACATGGCTTGGTACCTGGCTTGGTACCTGGCTTAGTACCCGGCTTAGTACCTGGCTTGGTACCTGGCTTAGTACATGGCTTGGTACCTGGCTTAGTACCCGGCTTGGTACCTGGCTTAGTACCCGGCTTGGTACCTGGCTTAGTACATGGCTTGGTACCTGGCTTGGTACCTGGCTTAGTACCCGGCTTAGTACCTGGCTTGGTACCTGGCTTAGTACATGGCTTGGTACCTGGCTTAGTACCCGGCTTGGTACCTGGCTTGGTACCTGGCTTAGTACCCGGCTTAGTACATGGCTTAGTACATGGCTTAGTACATGGCTTAGTACCCGGCTTGGTACCCGGCTTAGTACCTGGCTTAGTACCTGGCTTAGTACCCGGCTTGGTACCCGGCTTAGTACCCGGCTTAGTACCTGGCTTGGTACCTGGCTTAGTACCCGGCTTAGTACCCGGCTTAGTACCTGGCTTAGTACCTGGCTTAGTACCCGGCTTGGTACCCGGCTTAGTACCGGGCTTAGTACCCGGCTTAGTACCTGGCTTGGTACCCGGCTTAGTACCCGGCTTGGTACCCGGCTTAGTACCCGGCTTAGTACCTGGCTTGGTACCTGGCTTAGTACCCGGCTTAGTACCCGGCTTAGTACCCGGCTTGGTACCTGGCTTAGTACCCGGCTTAGTACCTGGCTTTGTACCTAGCTTGGTACCTGGCTTAGTACCCGGCTTAGTACCTGGCTTGGTACCTGGCTTGGTACCTTCTTCTTCTTCTTCTATATCTTAAGGGCCCACGATCAATTTATTGATCATTTTGGCTCCTATGCATGTAGATGGGATTTGCAATGTTTCTGTTACTGGCTTAGTACCTGGCTTAGTACCCGGCAGTAGTGGTATACGCACGAATCACGACGTAAAATGGAGGGGTTTTTCATGGGTTTTTTCAAGGGGAACCCTCCACCCGAATTTTGGAGGGTTTTTTCAAGGAGGACCCCGCCAAGGGGGAATAACCCGATAATGACTTTTTTGTGTCTTATAAAAGTGACCTCCCTTTGTTGTCCGAGTGTAATTATATTGAATTAATTATAGTTTTACAAGGGTTTGATTAACTTTATTGATTTGTAATTAAGTTGATTAATTTTAAAAACAAAAGAGGGATTGGTTTGATTTTTCACGTCTTGTTGTAGGAGGGTTTTTAATTATATAATTTTATTATGAGTGGTTCTCATTTTTTTCTAATAAGTGGATCTCATAGTGTTTTGGGTATATTTTATCTTGTAATTTAATTAGTTTTCTTGTCTATTTTAAGTGATTCTCAAAGTATGGGGGTCATTTTTTGTTGCATTTTAATAGTGTTATAGAGAGCCTGTTTACATAATATTTCTCGTGCGTGTCCTCTGATTGACCCCGCATGAGACGCTGTGTTCACAAAGGGTGTGGCTTAGGCCTTTGAAGTATCTTGTTTACAATCGGCTTCCAATTACGCATTGGGTATAATGACTCCGGGTACCTTCTAGAATGTACTCCTTAACCCGAGATATGTAAACAACACGTTATAGGTCCTTCTGGAAGCGTCTTACGATACATGTATAAAAAGTATTGACAGATACAGAGAGAGACGGAGATTTCAGATAGATTTTCTTAACATTACGAGGCGTGTTTTATTCTTTGTGTATTTGTGTGCTCCTACTTATATGTGTTTATTTCGCATTATTTATTGGCATCATTATTTCTAATTGTATTAACTGTGTACCGGTACGAGATCCACCATACTGTAAGTTGAAGATTGTAATTTTATTTTATTTTCTTTTGTAATTATCTTTAGACATAATAAATCTTATTAATTGTAACTAGAAACTGTTTTGGGTCGTATCTTTAATATTGTTGATTCTGTGGTATCGTCCTTTGTTAGGCACTGATTACAACGAGCCAATTAAAATTAAAATAGGAGATTATGATTTTCTTAACATTACGAGGCGTGTTTTATTCTTTGTGTATTTGTGTGCTCCTACTTATATGTGTTTATTTCGCATTATTTATTGGCATCATTATTTCTAATTGTATTAACTGTGTACCGGTACGAGATCCACCATACTGTAAGTTGAAGATTGTAATTTTATTTTATTTTCTTTTGTAATTATCTTTAGACATAATAAATCTTATTAATTGTAACTAGAAACTGTTTTGGGTCGTATCTTTAATATTGTTGATTCTGTGGTATCGTCCTTTGTTAGGCACTGATTACAACGAGCCAATTAAAATTAAAATAGGAGATTAATTTCTCCCAATACAAGTCAGTGCGTAACAATAGGTTTTCTTATATTTTTAATTAGTTTTCTTGTATATTTAAAGTGGTTATCACGATGTCAGGGTCAATTTTCTAATAAGTGGTTCTCATTAGGTGTGACTCATATCGAGTTTTCTTCTCGCTATGGAATAATTCTGTTGAAACAGGCTAACTTTATTGAATTTTATTGATGAGTAATCAAATATTTCTCATTTTCAGGGGGTTCTCAAAGTGTTTTGGTTGTATACTTTCTTGTATTTTAATTAGTTTTCATGTCTATTTTAAGTGATTCTCAAAGTATGGGGGTCATTTTTGGTTGCATTTTAATAGGTTTTCTTATATTTTTATTAAGTTTTCTTGTATATTTAAAGTGGTTATCACGATGTCAGGGTCAATTTTCTAATAAGTGGTTCTCATTAGGTGTGACTCATATCGAGTTTTATTCTCGTTATGGAATAATTCGAGTGTAACAGGATAAGGTTAATTGAATTTTATTGATGAGTAATCAAATATTTCTCATTTTCAGGGGGTTCTCAAAGTGTTTTGGTTGTATACTTTCTTGTATTTTTATTAGTTTTCATGTATATTTTAAGTGATTCTCAAAGTATGGGGGTCATTTTTGGTTGCATTTTAATAGGTTTTCTTATATTTTTAATTAGTTTTCTTGTATATTTAAAGTGGTTATCACTATGTCGGGGTTGATTTTCTAATAAGTGGTTCTCATTAGTTGTGAATCATAACGAGTTTTATTCTCGTTATGGAATAATTCGGGTGTAACAGGATAAGGTTAATTGAATTTTATTGATGAGTAAGCAAATATTTCGCATTTTCAGTAGGTTCTCAAAGTGTTTTGATAGTATATTTTCTTGTATTTTTATTGTCCCCGTCACAACTAACAAATGTGCCTCCCTTCAAACTTTACAACATGCTCAGCTACCACATCATAACACCCCGTTTGTGTTTTGTCTTGTTTCTCAACTAACTTTCTGTCAAACTTACCAACGGCGGATACATCTGGATTTTTTCAGAGGCAGTTGTTTTAATTTTCTCAAATCCAGTTTTTAAAGTTCTCATGCAACTTTTAATCTTTACCACGCAGTGTTTTAATAGTTACCATGCAACTTTTAATTGTTACCATGCAGTGTTTTAAGTGTTACCATACAATGTTTTAATTGTTACCACGCAGTGTTTTAATAGTTATCAGGCAACTTTTAATTGTTACCATGCAGTGTTTTAATTATGACCATGCAATTTTTAAAGTTCTCAAGTGCAACTTTTAATCTTTACCACGCAGTGTTTTAATTGTTACCATGCATTGCTTTAATTGTTACCATGCAGTGTTTTATTCGTTAGCAGGCACAAATTTCATGTCATCTACCCACTCAACCTCGTTCCATCCAACATTACCAATCAAAACTTTACGAGGGGCAGCTACCATATCATATACCACGTTAGTGTTTTGTCTTCTCTGACCACAGACATCTGTCTTCGTCTCATCTAACAGCTCTTCCTACCTCCATCTTTTTTCTGATCATCTCAACTCTTTCAACATCTTTCATGCTACCACAGGCAAGTCCACATTCAAACATTATTATGTCCAACATCTTTCAAACATTACTATGTCTTACACGAGTCTCATAACACCTCTTTACCATAATGTTTTTAACTTTTCATCGACCCACAGAACCAAGTTCATAGCAACTATTGTAGCTAAACTTTTCCAACGCAACTAGCGGAGTGTCCTCAAATACATAACTTCCATTTTGCGAGATGAGCGACTACCCAACCACTTGTATTCCACAGTTATGAACCAGTTACATGACTAGAGATTACACTAGGCCTTCCATTCATCTCAGGTACCCAGGGCGTTTATCCCATGTAATCTACACACTTACGATGCTATCTCCAAAGCACACAACTCCTAACGTACATCTTACAACTAAAAACTCGCCAAAAAATCTCCAAAACTCACATTTCACAACTCACAACTCGCATTGCAAAGCTCACACTTCACAAAGCACAACTAACATCTCACAAATCACCACTACCAAGTTTTGACCACAGGGCAAAAATAACAACAACAGCGTAAAATAAAACTTAAAGTGTAAAAAATGATAAAAATATTTCGTAGGAGGAGTGGGTCTTTTTGTTGAGGAGGAGTAGGAAGAAGAAAGCTTCAGAAGACAGGAGGTTGGTGGTTAAGAGGTGGAAGAGGTCTTTTTCTTGAGTAGGATTAGGAAGAAGAAAGATTCAGAACACATGAGGTTGGGGGTTGAGAGAAGACTAAACTCAGGTTCGTTAGGCTCTAATGAGTAGGAGGAAAGGATAAGACCAAAAAAAGATTAGGGATGGAGGATTATCTCAGAGAAGGATGAGGAAGAATAAATACTTAGACCAAAGAAGGGTGTAGGTGAGAGGAGATTAAACTCAGTTTCCTTGGAATCCAAGGAGGAGGAGGAGGAAAGGATCAGATCAATGGAGGTTAGGCGAAGAGGAAATTTTCGGAGGAGGGGAGAAAGAAATGGTCAGAGCAAAGTAGGTTGGTTGTGAGAGGACGCTAAATTCAGCTTCGTCAGTATCCGAGAAGGAGGAGGAGTTGTGACCTTTGGTTACAAGGCGCGGTGTAGCGTGACTTGTGAGCGCAGGTGGGGTGATGTATGCTTGTAAGTCACGAGTTGAAGTCACTGATAATTTAAAATATAACACCACTAGACTAAAAATGTAAACAACACACTACAATAACTCTAATTAGGACCCTACTCGGTCCTCAAAATTGACAAAAAGAAACTTAAAACATCTGTCAGGCGCACAAAACATAACCCACTAATCCTAAAACATTTAAACAACATACTACAATTACGATAACTATGAGCCAACTCGGTCCTCAAACTTGCCAAGAAGAAGCTTAAAACCACCTGTCCTGCCTACCAAACCATATACAATAGACAAGAAAATTAATTCAAATACAAGAAAATATACAATCAAAACACTTTGAGAACCACCTGAAAATGAGAAATATTTGCTTACTCATCAATAAAATGCAATAAACGTATCCTGTTACAACCGCATTATTCAATAACGAGAATAAAACATGTTATGATTCACAACTAATGAGAACCACTTATTAGAAAATCAACCCCGACATCGTGATAACCACTTTAAATATACAAGAAAACTAATTAAAAATATAAGAAAACCTATTAAAATGCAACCAAAAATGACCCCCATACTTTGAGAATCACTTAAAATATACATGAAAACTAATAAAAATTACAAGAAAGTATACAACCAAAACACTTTGAGAACCCCCTGAAAATGAGAAATATTTGATTACTCATCAATAAAATTCAATAAAGTTAGCCTGTTTCAACAGAATTATTCCATAGCGAGAAGAAAACTCGATATGAGTCACACCTAATGAGAACCACTTATTAGAAAATTGACCCTGACATCGTGATAACCACTTTAAATATACAAGAAAACTTAATAAAAATATAAGAAAACCTATTAAAATGCAACCAAAAATGACCCCCATACTTTGAGAATCACTTAAAATAGACATGAAAACTAATTAAAATACAAGAAAAAATATACCCAAAACACATTGAGAACCCCTTAAAATGAGAAATATTTCCTTACTCATCAATAAAATTCAATAAAGTTATACTGTTACAACAGAATTATTCCATAACGAGAAGAAAACTCGTTATGATTCATACCTAATGAGAACCACTTATTAGAAAATCAACCCCTGGCTCGTGATAACCACTTTAAATATACAAGAAAACTAATTAAAAATATAAGAAAACCTATTAAAATGCAACAAAAAATGACCCTCATACTTTGAGAATCACTTAAAATAGACAAGAAAACTAATTAAAATACAAGAAAAAATATACCCAAAACACTATGAGAACCACTTATTAGAAAAAAATGAGAACCACTCATAATAAAATTATATAATTAAAAACCGTCCTACAACAAGACGTGAAAAATCTAACGAATCCCTCTTTTGTTTTTAAAATTAATCAACTTAATTACAAATCAATAAAGTTAATCAAACCCTTGTACAACTTTAATTAATTCAATATAATTACACTCGGACAACAAAGGGAGGTCACTTTTATAAGACACAAAAAAGTCATTATCGGGTTATTCGCCCTTGGCGGGGTCCTCCTTGAAAAAACCCTCCAAAATTCGGGTGGAGGGTTCCCCTTGAAAAAACCCTTGAAAAAACCCTCCATTTTACGCCATGATTCGTGCGTATACCACTACTCCCGGCTTAGTACCTGGCTTAGTACCCTGCTTAGTACCCGGCTGCGTACCCGGCTTAGTACCCGGCTTAGTACCCGGCTTAGTACCCGGCTTAGTACCTGGCTTAGTACCCGGTTTAGTACCTGGCTTGGTACCAGGCTTAGTACCCGGATTAGTACCCGGCTTAGTACCTGGCTTGGTACCTGGCTTAGTACCCGGCTTAGTACCTGGCTTGGTACCTGGCTTAGTACCCGGCCTAGTACCCGGATTAGTACCCAGCTTAGTACCCGGATTAGTACCTGGCTGAGTACCCGGCTTAGTACCTGGCTTGGTACCTGGCTTAGTAACCGGCTTAGTACCCGGATTAGTACCCCGATTCATACTATTGCCTTAACGCCCTTCTACAAATGTTTGTGCATTTACCACATTTTATGATTTTAAACTATGTTGACCACATTGTATGATGTTTAGCTATGTTGACCACATTGTATGATGTTAAGCTATGTTGACCACATTGTATGATGTAAAACTATGTTGACCACATTGTATGATGTTAAACTATGTTGACCACATTGTATGATGTTAAGCTATGTTGACCACATTGTATGATGTTAAACTATGTTCACCACATTGTATGATTTTAAGCTATATTGACCACATTGTATGATGTTAAACTATGTTGACCACATTGTATGATGTTAAACTATGTTGACTACATTGTATCATGTTAAACTATGTTGACCACATTGTATGATGTTAAACTATGTTGACCACATTGTATGATGTTAATCTATGTTGACCACATTGTATGATGTTAAACTATGTTGACCACATTGTATGATGTTAAACTATGTTGACCACATTGTATGATGTTAAGCTATGTTGACCACATTGTATGATGTTAAACTATGTTGACCACATTGTATGATGTTAAACTACTAGGGCTTAACCGAGTCCTAAACACACAAAAAAAAGAGTTAACTTCTCATTTTCTAAAATATATGCCACCCTTAAACAATAGTCCTTCATATGTCCTTTTACGCTGCCTGATTTTTAAAAAAAATAGTCCTACCCCTTACTGCCGGCCTGTAAAAAATAGTCCTATTGACAGTCCTACATCATACCTGCCGACCCTTACACACTAGTCCTACAGACAGTCCCATAGACATTCCTATAAACAGTCCTATAGACAGTCCTACAGACAGTCCCATAGACAGTCCTACCGACAGTCCCATAGACAGTCCTACAGACAGTGCCATAGACAGTCCTACAGACAGTCACATAGACAGTCCTACAGAGAGCCCCATAGACATTCCTACAGACAGTCCCATAGACAGTTCTACAGACAGTCCCATAGACAGTCCTACAGACAGTCCCATAGACAGTCCTACAGACAGTCCCATAGACAGTCCTACAGACAGTCCCATAGACAGTCCTACACACAGTCCTATTCAGTCCTACAGACCGACACATAGACAGTCCTACAGACAGCCCCATAGACATTCCTACAGACAGTCCCATAGACAGTCCTACAGACAGTCCCATAGACAGTCCTACAGACAGTCCCATAGACAGTCCTACAGACAGTCCCATAGACAGTCCTACAGACAGTCCCATAGACAGTCCTACAGACAGTCCTATAGACAGTCCTATAGACAGTCCTACAGACAGTTCCATAGACAGTTCTACAGACAGTCCCATAGACAGTTCTACAGACAGTCCCATAGACAGTCCTATAGACAGTTCCATAGACAGTATTACAGACCGTACCCGTGGCTCCTTATTGATTAATATAATTCTTGCCTCCCCCTAAAGAAATACAAATTCACGTATTTACCGCAGTCCAACCTCCAAGCAAAGACCATCGCTGCGTCACTCAGTGCTATTCATATGAAACATGTGGAGTTGGGGGAAGAGGGGGTGGCGTGTCGGAGAGGAAGCAGAACGCACTAGAACCAAAATATACAAAGACGTGTTTTAGACACATTGTATGATACTGAGCTATGTTCATAACGAGACACCGAGACAACAACTTGGCGAGACACCGGGGCAACCTTTGCGAGACACCGAGACAACATCTTGGCGAGACACCGAGACAACATCTTGGCGAGACACCGGGGCAATCTTTGCGAGACACCGAGACAACATCTTGGCGAGACACCGAGACAACATCTTGGCGAGACACCGAGACAACCTTGGAGAGACACTGAGACAACATCTTGGCGAGACACCGAGACAATCTTGGCGAGACACCGAGGCAACATCTTGGCGAGACACCGAGACAATCTTGGCGAGACACCGAGGCAACATCTTGGCGAGACACCGAGACAACATTTTGGCAAGACACCAAGACATCTTTGCGAGACACCAAGATATCTTGGCGAGACAACATTTGGCGAGACACCGAGATAACATCTTGGCGAGACACCGAGACAACCTTGGTGAGACACCGAGACAACATCTTGGCGAGACACCGAGACAACCTTGGAGAGACACTGAGACAACATCTTGGCGAGACACCGAGACAACATCTTGGCGAGACACCGAGACAACATCTTGGCGAGACACCGTGGCAACCTTTGCCAGACACCGGGACAACCTTGACCTGTGTTAATGTCGATTTTAACTAAAGTATGATTTAATGACGGTAATTATTTGCAAGGTAGAAAGCGATACTTCCGTTACACTTTGTGACAGTAAAATTTAATATGAACTCGGGACTCAAGAGAACTAGGGGAGTGGGGGTTTGGTCGTGAAACATGGCGTCGACTTGACTGCCTTGTGGGGGGTCTCAATTTTCCCAGCCCGTGAAATCCATCGCTCCTGACTTCTCACGTCTGCCAGGCGTCTGCTCTAAGCTAATACGACCGACTCAGCCATGTGACACGTGACATCGCCTGGCCCTGACAGAAGACATGTTGGGTAGACGCAATTAGAAAATGTGCAAAGTTATAATATTGTAAAATCCAAAAGTTATTTCAATGGAAAAAGAAGAAGAAAACGCGCTTCCTAAGTGTGTAAACATGTTGCATACATTACGGCAGGCGATTGGTTTTGTCGGTGCATTACACACAAAAAGGTTAAGAAAATATACAACTATTAACAACCATCAAAATCAGAGTTCCCCCACCCGCCCTTTTTAAGGGTTGTAGAGCGGTGGACAAGTCTCGAAATAACACCAGGGATAGGGGGGGTGGGGGGCAAGAAGTATCGATATTTTCTTGGCGCGGACCGCCAACGCACGACTCGCGGACCAACAATTGAGGAACGCTGATCTAAATGACACAGATGACACAGACAAAATGACATAGATGACACAGACAAAATGACACAGATGACACAGACAAAATGACATAGATGACACAGACAAAATGACACAGATGACACAGACAAAATGACACAGATGACACAGACAAAATGACACAGATGACACAGACAAAATGACACAGATGACACAGACAAAATGACACAGATGACACAGACAAAATGACATAGATGACACAGACAAAATGACACAGATGACACAGACAAAATGACATAGATGACACAGACAAAATGACACAGATGACACAGACAAAATGACACAGATGACACAGACAAAATGACACAGATGACACAGACAAAATGACACAACCGTATTGTGTCTTTCTGTGTTCGCAATTCGAAACAACCATTTTGCCTCGGTTGACAAATGTAAAAAAAAAATGTTTTGTTTCAGCCAATGAAGTTTCTGCTTTCTTGAACTTTCTCTCTTAATTTTCAACAAAAAGTTTCATAGCAGTAACAACCCTATCAGGCTACAGTAACAACCCTATCAGGCTTCAATAACAACCCTATCAGGCTACAGTAACAACCCTATCAGGCTACAGTAACAACCCTATCAGGCTTCAATATCATCCCTATCAGGCTACAGTAACAACCCTATCAGGCTTCAATAACAACCCTATCAGGCTACAGTAACAACCCTATCAGGCTGCAGTAACAACCCTATCAGGATACAGTCACAACCCTATCGGGCTACAGTAAATAGACTGCTATGTTACACAAAAACTAGCGATCTCATAGCACTCACCTAACAAGGATGATCCCAATCCATGTGTAAAGGGAAATAAGTAAAAAAGAGTTTGGCAAAACAAAGCTCTTCAGTTCTGACCAGAATGACAATGATTCCAAGCGACACGTTTTGCACGGCGAATAGCGCAGCCCGGTCCAACTGATCCTTTTGATGATCCCAGGCATTGTCGCTGTAGTGAACTTACTGACCCCGTGACCTGTGTCATTGCGAAGAGACATTATTTACAGGCAAAGCAATTTTTTTTTTTCTTTCTTGGAAATGCACAGTCGCGGTGAAGAATTTAATGATAAGTCTAAGCAATGATAAGACTTTGGTGCGGCACATTCCAAAGGGCACCAAGGGCGGCACATTCCAAATGCGCCAAGCGCGTCCTAGTTTGAATACTTGCCATGGAATGAAACTTTGTCTTGGAGTCAATGTGCAAAGAAAATGGTGTCATTACACGTACACTCAAGCTTACATTACCTTTTAACAATGCATTGATGGTGTTCTTTGGTGCGGGGCCCTTAAAACGAAACAGTCACGTGGCCTATCAGCACGTGCTTTAGTTTGGCTTTTGGCTGATCCGAGACTGTGCTTAAATGTATTGCTGCCGCTGGAGTGTTGACATTTACTCCGAATATAATTTTCGGTTTCAATAGTTGCATTCGTCATTAACTTTTTTAAAAAAAAATAAAAAATATCTACACGACCATGACAAGAGCTACTTGCGTAGAATACTGTGAGTTGGCCTAGTTTACTGATCTTGTTATACTCGATGTTCACCTAGTTAAATTGTCTCGTTATACCCTGAGTTGACCTAGTTCAATTGTCTCGTCATCCCCTGAGTTGACCTAGTTTAATTGTCTTGTTATACTCTATGTTGAAATAGTAATTGTATTGTTATACTCTGAGTTGACCTAGTTTAATTGTCTTGTTAACCTGTGAGTTCAGGTAGTTATAATGTCTTGCTGAAATGAAATGTCTTAAAGATGATATTTGTCGTTTTTAAATATACTGTTTTACGTAAACAGATTTTTTTGTTCGTTTTTTTTTTTTTTTTTTTTTTATTTTTTTTTTTTTTGTATTTTTTTTTTTTTTTTTTTTTTTTTTTTTTTTTTTTTGAGGTCTCATTGACCTTTGCAAGAGTTCAAATTGCACGGGATGGAATGGAAACGACACTGAAAGATTGGAAGACATTAAGTCTACCAGACACCAAAATCAAATTTAAAAAAATAATACGAATATATAAATAAATAAATACGTTGGTGACCATTTCAACAACAGGCTCTACGGTGACCTCTGAGGTTTGTGTTGTACGTCACAGTTTTCTAAAAAAAAATAATTAATTGTATAATCGATTACTTAAAATATTTGTCTTACGGTGACGCTCGTACAATTTACCCAACGAGGTGAAACTCAATTTATTGTTGTTGGTGTTGTTGTTGTTGTTGTTGTTGGTGTTGTTGTTGTTGTTGTTGTTGTTGTTGTTGTTGTTGTTGTTGTTGTTGTTGTTGGTGTTGGTGTTGGTGTTGTTGTTGTTGTTGTTGTTGTTGTTGTTGTTGTTGTTGTTGTTATTGTTGTTTTGTCTGTGTCATTTTGACCTTTTGGTAAGCTATAAAACGTCTTAGGTGAAAAAAAAACTACCATCCAAATTGGACCTGGGATAACTTAGGAATAGTCAAGTTTGTACAATTGCCCCTTGTCTGTTAGCTGTCTCAGTCAGCTTGACATCAAGCAACAAACAAATTTTTTAAAAAAGACCAAAAAATTAATTTAATTAATTTTTTTTTAATCACTTGACGGGGAAAAATAAATTTGGTGATTTTTTCATCTTCACTGTTAACAAAATTGACACTTGATAGCAAAAAAAAAAAAAAAAAAAAAAAAAAAAAAATTGACAATTGAAAACAAAAAAAAAAAAAAAAAAAAAAATGAGAGTTTTAATATACTGTGATTTTTAAATATCTCAATACATTTTCAGTAAATTTTCAAGTGTAATTTTAGAATACAGAAACCAAAACCATACCAAAAAATGCAATTGGTCTAGTCCTGACACACACACAAACACACACACACAAACCCCATGAATTGTATTACTTTAATCCATCAACCACACATCCATCCAACCACACCATTATCAGAACACACCACCATATAACGCCCATAGCTGTGAGCAGTGTTCACAGAGGATTAGTCTTATATCACATACCACGCCACCAAGACGTCGAGTACTAATGAATATCGGATTGCCAACCGGCAGAGGGACAGTCTGACTTCTGGTAGACCAAAGCTATTCTAAATCCCTTTCGGAAGGAACTGAAGACAGTCTGACCTCTGGTAGACCAAAGCAAGTCTAAATACCTTTCGGAAGGAACTGAAGACAGTCTGACTTCTGGTAGACCAAAGCTATTCTAAATCCCTTTCGGAAGGAACTGAAGACAGTCTGACTTCTAATAGACCAAAGCAAGTCTAAATACCTTTCGGAAGGAACTGAAGACAGTCTGACCTCTGGTAGACCAAAGCAAGTCTAAATACCTTTCGGAAGGAACTGAAGACAGTCTGACTTCTGGTAGACCAAAGCAAGTCTAAATACCTTTCGGAAGGAACTGAAGACAGTCTGACTTCTGGTAGACCAAAGCAAGTCTAAATACCTTTCGGAAGGAACTGAAGAAAGTCTGACCTCGGGTGGACCAACGCAAGTCTAAATCCCTTTCGGGCGGAACTGAAATTTGACCGAGATTTAACTTTTAGACTTTGACCGAAACTACCTCCAAAACGATCGCATGGCAACGTTCGGCGCCGAAACCGAAATTCGGTCGGCCTCTGGTTTGAACTCCAATACAACTATTTTGTATTGCAACACTTGAATTCACAGAAAGATTTCTAGTATATTTAGCGTCTGATGCGTCCTGCTTCATCTTCAAAACCGCCCCGCCCCCCGGCAACCCAACTCTACATGGTTTATATTACAGTACTGAATGAAAAAAAAAAGGTTTCACGCAGCGAGCTTAATGCATGACAGTTTTTTGTTGTTTGTTTGTTGTTGTTTGTTTTTAAAGTGGAATCGACTATTACATTAATCTATAAAGAGCCACATGTATGGTGTTTCATTGTCTTGAGGACTATTGTTTAAAGGCCGGCAGGTAGGCTTTAGGAACTTATGTAGAGCTAAATTGTTAACAAGCCAGCAGATAGGGTGTAGGACTGTGCCGGACTATTGTTTAAAAATGAGCAGGCCGTAGTGTATAGGACTTCTGTTGGACTATTCTTTACGGGGCGGCTTATATCATAGAAAATGAGAATTTTATATAGAGCTTGTTTACATAATTTTCTTTATGCGTGCACTCTGATTGACCCCGCATGAGATGCTGTGTTCACAAATGGGTGTGGCTTAGTCTTTTGATCTGTCGTGCTGATGACGACAGCCACTAAAAATAATTAATCTGTTCCAAGTAGTATTTTGTAGAATGAATGTGATTGTTCTAGAAACGTCATAAGTCTTTCTGGAAGGCAGGACTTACGCAACCTATATAAGGTATTGACAGGCACGGACGGGGAGACGGAGATTTAGATAGCTTTTATTAACTTCACGAGACGTGTACTATTCTTTGTGTTCTTATTTATGTGTTTATTTTCGCATTTCATCATTATCAATTGGCACATTATTCTAACTGTGTTAACTGTGTACCGGTACAAGATCTACCATACTGTAAGTTGAAGATTGTCATTATATTTTCTTTTCTTTTGTAATTATCTTAAGACTTAATAAATCTTATTAATCGTAACTAGAAACTGTTTAGGGTGTCGTATCTTTAATATTGTTGACTCAATGGTATCGTCCTTTGTTAGGCACTGTTTACAACGAGCCAAATCAAAATTAAAATAGGAGATTAATTTCTCCCAATACAATTCAGTGCGTAACAGAGAAGATAACTTTTTTTAAAAAAAATACTTGGACCCACCGGGTATTTTCTCAAATCACCCGAACCTGGTGTACAAAAAAAAAAAAAGACCCAGTTAAGCCCTAGTTTATACATATATTTATATAATGCAGCTTTCCGGTGATGATAAATCTAATATTAACTTAGAAAATCTTTCTTTTAATCAGCACCGTGGGAAGAAGGGGGTCCATTAGCCTAATAACTACTTCCATTCACCGGTAGCTGGGTGGCCGAGCTGTCGTAACTGAGTCAGTCCCTTGTTAGTGTACTGGAATTCAATCCCCAGCAAAGTCTAGACAAGCAAAAACATCACCGGCACCTCGGGAGGGGGGGGGGGGGACTCGTTAACCCGGGGGGGCGACTCGCACCTAAGAAAAATCAAAACTCTGAAAAAAATCCCGGAGAGGGAGTCCCGTATGACATGGACTAAATGAACATTCCGACAACCCATGTGACATGGAACTAGAGACTGGCCGAATTTCGGCTTCGGTTTCGGCGCCGAAAGTGGTCATTTGATCACTTAAGGCCTAATTTCGGTTTCGTCAGAAACCAAAAAAAGTTATATTTCGGTTCGGCCGAAACTGAAATGTTAACTTTCGGTTTAATTTCGGTTTCGGCCGAAAGTGACTAGGGTTTTTGGTCATCTACCAAAGGTCAGACTGTCTGTCTGTCTCTAGGCTGGCAATCCGATATTCATTATTGCTGGACGTCTAGCTGTAATCGTATCTTATATGACTGATACTCTGCCAAAAACTGCTCGAAGCTGCATGGTGACCTACTTGTCCTTTATTTCCAAAAAAATAAATTTTTATTAGGCCCTAACAAATGTCAACAGTTTTGTGGAAGAAAAACAAGTTGAATGGTAATGTTCTATATCATCAATGTTGTTTTCATTTTTTAAAATAAAATATAATTCGGAACCCTAGGTTAATTCCATTCATTTGTGATATTCATTTTGATTTATCATAATCATGCTCATCAAATTTGTCATAGGCAATACTGTTGAATAATATTGCATAATCCTAGGGAACGGTCATATTTCTTCTATTATAAAAAATATTGGGGTTTTTTTTGGTTTAAATTAAGGAAACCTAGGCTTTTTCAATTCATTCATTTCGTGAAATTCATCATTATTATGCTTATGACCATTGTTATTGACCACATAACAAGTATGTGCATGTATCAGTGGCTTGTATTATAATTGTGTAGTAGGCCTACGGCCGACCTGTTTACTTTGACGATTTAGGCGATCAATTGAGATGCCTTGCGATTCTCCGTCGAGACCATTCAGAAAAAACTATTTGAAGAGACCCGGTTAAAAAAAAAAAAAAATCTCCCACACCAAGGGAGGTGAGGGAGTTTGGTCCCCCGAACGAAATTGTTGCGTCACCAGCACGGTCAGACTTGGCACTAGGCTAAATATTAATACAGGATATCTTGCCGGCTATTTATGAAAACTCAGAGCATTAGTGTGACGAAAACCGCGAAACATTGCGGTGATATTTCTATAGCCTTAACAACTGATTATAAAAGAAAAGGGCACTCTAGGGTCCATTTTGCATGAACACCCCCCCCCCCCCAGCGTCCAAATTTTCTCTTATCATACTACTTTAATAAAAAAACATTTTTAAGAAATTTAAATTACTTTTAAATTAAAATGGTAAAAACCAAAGTATTCATTAGATGTTTATTTTTTAATATTCACCATGATCTCATTTTTAAAAAAAAATAATTTAAATATTGATACTTTTCCCCATTATTTTGTTCGATGAATGTCGAATGTATGGTTAGATGAATTTCAAAATGCCTAATTATTTCAGTTTTGGCTTCGGCTTCGGCAAAAACTAAAAAGTTAAATTTTGGTTTCAATTTCGGTTTCGGACGAAAGTCATTTTTAAATTTCGGCCTAGTTTCGGTTTCTGCTGAAATCATAAAATCTCTATCGGTTGGTCTCTACATGGAACCCTCAAAGATCACAGTGAGACACTGGTCATCTACTGCAAGCTTGCACAACAACAAAAAATACTTTAATTGATACTTCCAAAGATGAATACCTCCTTCCCTCCCACCCTCCCCATCTGCTCCTTCATCCAGTTCATCCACTTAGATAAAAACCTAAAGAGCCTAACCTCACGACCTTTGCCATGGTCCAGCCATACTCAGCCAAACTCCACTTAACAATACGGGCAACATTCTTAAAACTCAGCCCTACTCAACACGATTCAGCAATAATCAGTCATACTTGGCAAAACTTAGCCATTAAGCAGCCAACTAAGTCTCCAAGATAATGAAGAGTGGTGTGGTCTGTCGACTTTATTAATGCCCTTGTTGGTTGTGGTCTGTCGACTTTATTAATTCACTTATTTGTTGTGGTCTGTCGACTTTATTAATGCCCTTGTTGGTTGTGGTCTGTCGATTTTATTAATGCCCTTGTTGGTTGTGGTCTGTCGACTTTACTAATGCCCTTGTTGGTTGTGGTCTGTCGACTTTATTAATGCCGTTGTTGGTTGTGGTCTGTCGACTTTATTAATGCCCTTGTTTGTTGTGGTCTGTCGACTTTATTAATGCCCTTGTTGGTTGTGGTCTGTCGACTTTATTAATTCCCTTATTTGTTGTGGTCTGTCGACTTTATTAATGCCCTTGTTGGTTGTGGTCTGTCGACTTTATTAATGTCGTTGTTGGTTGTGGTCTGTCGACTTTATTAATGTCGTTGTTGGTTGTGGTCTGTCGACTTTATTAATGCCCTTGTTGGTTGTGGTCTGTCGACTTTATTAATGCCCTTGTTGGTTGTGGTCTGTCGACTTTATTAATGCCCTTGTTGGTTGTGGTCTGTCGACTTTATTAATGCCCTTGTTGGTTGTGGTCCGTCGACTTTATTAATGCCCTTGTTGGTTGTGGTCTGTCGACTTTATTAATGCCCTTGTTTGCTGTGGTCTGTCGACTTTATTAATGCCCTTGTTTGTTGTGGTCTGTCGACTTTATTAATGCCCTTGTTTGTTGTGGTCTGTCGACTTTATTAATGCCCTTGTTGGTTGTGGTCTGTCGACTTTATTAATGCCCTTGTTTGTTGTGGTCTGTCGACTTTATTAATGCCATTGTTTGTTGTGGTCCGTCGACTTTCATAATGCCCTTGTTTAGTGTGGTCTGTCGACTTTATTAATGCCCTTGTTGTTTGTGGTCTGTCGACTTTATTAATGCCCTTGTTTGTTGTGGTCTGTCGACTTTATTAATGCCCTTGCTAGCTGCTGTACTAGAACAAAAAAAAAAAAGTAGCAATCCTAAACTTTCAAATACGTCACGCCAGTGGCGTCCCCCATTAAAACTTTCGAGTTTTTCCTTGAGTCAGCGGCGTGGCTTTTCGGCGTAGAATAAAATCTCTAACACCCACTAGCGTGTCCGATGACTCAAAATCTCCCTTCATGCGGCTGCTAAATTGTGACAGTCATATTCAACTGACTGCATGTTGCAAAACAAAGCTAAGTCAGTGCTTGAAGTTTGGAAGCACTGACTGAACATGACGTAGTGCTGCTTAAAAGATTGGCATAGATCAGAACCGCACCCCTCGCGCTTTCAAATTATTTCCCCCCCCCCCTTTTTTAGACTAAAAATGACTGCACTAAGTTAGATAAATATGAAAATAATGTATGGGTCTTTCCGCTAACCCTGACACTGCCACCTGCAACCCCCAGGGGTGTGGGAACCTCTGGTGGAGCACCCCTGCTATAAGTTTTGATAAAGTATCGTTTGTAACGCAATGATGTCGAGTCCACAACCCTGGCTCGAATGGTTGAAGTAGGTGCAGATCCGTATCCGATGTCTCCCAAGACAGAGAAGCCGCTCTACATCAATCCACTGGATGAAATGTGTTAGGAAGGCTTAGGAACGGGCTGGTCGGGCGTAGGCCGTGAGAGCTAAGTCAGGGCGTCATGCGTGACCTTTGACCTCTCGTACGAGTGACAAGGGGAACCATTCATCCACAAACACATAGTTTACTCTAAAAACCCGGGAGCATTGCTCCCTCCTGTCTGTGGCAGATTAACTCATATTGGGCGCAACTGGCGGATTTGCGCGCCAGGCCTATATTAAAATTTGAGTACGTTGAAATTGCCCTAAACCCATTCAGTCATTACTAATTAAGTCTGGGAATATTGTATAAAGGTTGATATAAGTCAAATGATTTTTTAAAATCTAATTACCGTGAAACCTCACCATAATAAAATTGGTGAATTCCGTCAAATCTGATTGCGTAAATACTGGGTCGTGTTGATGCGAAGTGGAACAATAGTCCACGTTGATAAAGTTAGGGCTTTAAAAAAAAAAAGAACATTATGTCTTCCGTCAAAAAAAAGGAACATATATTTTAAATATAATAAAAGGTTATTGAACTTTATGATGTTGAAGTTGAGAAAGTTGTAGGAACTTTGTGACAGTGTTGTAGGAGAATTTTTAAATTTAATTTTACCCTTCCCCCCCCCCCCCGGCCCTACCCCCACCCACGCACTATGAAAAGAAATAGTTCCTGTGCGAACAGATATTTATTGAACTTTATGATTTTGAAGTTGAGAAAGTTGTAGGAACTTTGTGACAGTGTTGTAGGAGAATTTTTAAATTTAATTTTACTCTTCCCCCCCCCCCGGCCCTACCCCCACCCACGCACTATGAAAAGAAATAGTTCCTGTGCGAACAGATATTCAAAGTTTCAAAAACAATTCCACCGCCATGTTATATCCGAATTCGCGTCATGGAGAACCCCAACTGTATGTGTCTTATGTAAACAACAACAATGTATTTTTTAAAATGAAAATAATTGAGTACATTGAGTAATTATGGGATGGATATTTGATGTAATTCAAATCAAGATATATTCAAAATAATGAAAGGATAATACATTAAATAGTTTCACAAATTGTGATTGGTTTGTTCATTATTCACACATTTACCTGATTGACCTACTCGCCAACAGTCATGCACATATCACGTGGTATCATGAGAAGGCTTTTTCCATGCTAGACACGTATCACGTGGTATCATGGGAAGATTTTTTCCATGCTAGAGACGTGGAAATTATTATTTAAAAAAAAAAAAAAGACTATTGGATGTGTTTGTCCATTTTCTACTTACTTTGAAAATAAAATTGCATGTTCAAATGAATTTTTTGGGCCCTATACATCCATTGAAACAAGATTCTCAGTAGAGACCGACCGAAAGTGATTTTCTGATTTCCGCCGAAGACGAAAATAGGCCGAAAGTTTAAAAATGACTTTCGGCCGAAACCGAATAAGGTCGAAAGTTAAAAATGACTTTCGGCCGAAACCGAATAAGGTCGAAAGTTAAAAATGACTTTCGGCCGAAACCGAAGCCGAAACCGAAAATGAAATATTTAGATATTTTGACATTCGTTCCCGCATACATTCTGCATACATCGAAAATGATGGGGGAAATAATAAATATTTACATTCTTTTCATAAAAAATGAGATAATCGTGAATATTAATAAATAAATATCTTATATATGGGTCTCAAACTCGCACCCGCGAGTTATTTGTGACCCGCAAGACGATAAGATCAATTAGTTTGTTGTTAAAGATCATTTAGTTTGTTCATAAAGATCTCCTGGTTTGTTGTTAAAGATCGTTTAGTTTATTGTTAATGATCGGTTAGTTTGTTCTTAAAGATCCGTAAGTTTGTTCATATAGATCTCATAGTTTTTTGTTAAAGTCATTTATTTTGTTTTTTAAGATCTCTTAGTTTGCTGTTAAAGATCGCTTAGTTTTTGTTTAAAGATATTTTAGTTTGTTCATAAAGATCGCTTAGTTTAATCTTAAAGATCGCTTAATTTGTTCTTAAAGATCTCTTAGTTTGTTGTTAAAGATCGTTTAGTTTGTTCATAAAGATCGCCTGGTTTGTTGTTAAAGATCATTCAGTTTTTTGTTAATGATCGATTCATTTGTTCTTAAAGATCGGTTAGTCTGTTCATATAGATCGCTTAGTTTTTTGTTAAAGTCATTTATTTTGTTTTTTAAGATCTCTTAGTTTGCTGTTAAAGATCGCTTAGTTTTTGTTTAAAGATATTTTAGTTTGTTCATAAAGATCGCTTAGTTTGCTCTTAATGATCTTTGATTTGTTCTTAAATATCGCTTAGTTGTTCTTAAAGATCATTTAGTTTGTTCTTAAAGATCGGTTATTTTGTGATTGATGATTGCTTAGTTGTTGTTTTTTTATAAAGATCGCTTTGTTTGTTCTTAAAGATAATTGATTTTGTTCCTTAAGATCGATTAGTTTGTTCTTAAAGATAATTGATTTTGTTCCTTAAGATCGATTAGTTTGTTCTTAAAGATAATTGATTTTGTTCCTTAAGATCGATTAAATTTTTCTTAAAGATAATTGATTTTGTTCCTTAAGATCGATTAGTTTGTTCTTAAAGATAATTGATTTTGTTCCTTAAGATCGATTAGTTTGTTCTTAAAGATCAATATTTGTTTTTCTTTAGGATCAAGGTTTTTGTTCTTAAAGACCTTTTGTTTGCTCCTAAAGAACATTTATATTTCTGTTAAAGATCACTTAGTTTATTCTTATAAATCGTTTAGTTTACTATTAAAGATCATTTGTTTTGTTCTTAAATATCATTTAGTTCGTTCTTAAAACTCGTTTAGTTTGTTTTAAAGATCGTTTAGTTTGATCTTAAATGTCGCTTAGTTTGTTAAATATCGTTTGGTTTGTTCTCAAAGATCGCTTTATTTGTTCTTAAAGATCGCTTTATTTGTTCTTAAAGATCGCTTTATTTGTTTTTAAAGATCGTTAGTTTGTTCTTAAATATCGCTTAGTTTGTTGTTAAATATCTCTTTCGCTGAGTATTAGATGACTAAAAACCATCTGTCACTTTCGGTCGTATGGCCGAAAGTCTAAGTCAATTTCGACCGAAACCGAAAAAATCCCCCGAAATTTAACTTTTATCTTTCGGCCGAAACCGAAATTAAGCCGAAAGTTAACTTTTCATTTTTGGCCGAAACCGAAACTTGGCCGAAAGTGATAAAATGGCCACTTTCGGCGCCGAAACCGAAGCCGAAGCCGAAATTCGGTCGGTCTCTAATTCTCAGTCTGTTGAAAGACATGCCAACAGACAGATGCTTCCATGATGACTCTATGTGAGGTTTTCTTCACATGAGTGCTGATTGGACAGTGGTGTTAAGTTGTACCGATCTTGTATATATGAACTGGATGGGTGACTGGACGGCCGAATGGTCTAAACTGAGCGAACCTCTGGAGTTCAATTCCAGCCAAAGGCCGGCCAAGCAAAGAAAAAAAATCACCCCGGCTGGATGAGACCTCTTAACCGTGGTCGTCAACTCATCTAAGAGAAGGAAACTCTTTATTCAAACCCGGAGTTGGAGTCCCGTAAGGCGCATACAATGACAACTCCTGCAACCGTACCCATCCCTGGTCGTCTTGACGTAGAGTCTTGCCACTGGATATGGTGGGCCCGGTTGAGAGAGTGAGATTGACGCCGCGCAACTCTTCCTCACCTTCAAACAAAAGTCACCCGTGCAAGTCATCAGTCACCGGACGACTCGATGGTCATTGTCGATCTTATATAGGAGCAGGTAAAGTAAACTCAACTGAATTCTAACTAGGGGACATTGCCTTTCTAAACGCTACACTGAATGGGGAAACATTTGTAGTCACCAAGTGGACGTACGTTCGTCTTCTTTAATTGTGTTTCTTTTTTTGTAAATTACTTATAGCTATGTTCTTTACCCTGTCACTTGGTACTGTAGACGCTATCACTAGGTACTGTAGATAAATGTCACTAGGTACTGTAAACCCCTGTCACTAGGTACTGTAAACCCCTGTCACTAGGTACTGTAGACCCATGTCACTAAGTACTGTAGACCCTTGTCACTAAGTACTGTAGACCCATGTCGCTAGGTACTGGAGTCATCTGGGACTATCTACTGTAGACCCATGTCGCTAGGTACTGTAGATAAATGTCACTAGGTACTGTAAACCCCTGTCACTAGGTACTGTAGACCCATGTCACTAAGTACTGTAGACCCATGTCACTAAGTACTGTAGACCCATGTCGCTAGGTACTGGAGTCATCTGGGACTAGCTACTGTAGACCCATGTCGCTAGGTACTGTAGATAAATGTCACTAGGTACTGTAAACCCCTGTCACTAGGTACTGTAGACCCATGTCGCTAGGTACTGGAGTAATTTATTTATTTATTTATTTAGGCATTTTTATATAGCGCTTATCATAAAGCTCTAAGCGCTTTACAATTATTAAAACATGTAAACTAAGTAAATACAAATGAGACACTAGGATAGTAACTACTATTCTATAGAAACAATGAAAATGGCTATAAAACGAGGACACTTTGACACTTCAGGATCAACCCGAAACAGAAAATGAGGTAGGGCAAGGAGGGTGCATCACAGGTCATAGGCGGACCTAAACAGATGAGTTTTAAGGGACTTTTTGAAAATGGACGAGGTTTCACTATGACGGATATGGAAGGGGAGCTGGTTCCAGAACGTGGGCCCATGGAAGCAGAAGGAGCGTTCACCGATGGTCTTAGTTTTAGTTCTTGGGATTGAGAGGGTTCTACTGTCAATGGAAGAACGTAGTTGTCATCTGGGACTAGCTACTGTAGACCCATGTCGCTAGGTACTGTAGATAAATGTCACTAGGTACTGTAAACCCCTGTCACTAGGTACTGTAGACCCATATCACTAAGTACTGTAGACCCATGTCACTAAGTACTGTAGACCCAAGTCACTAGGTACTGTAGACCCATGTCACTAGGTACTGTAGACCCATGTCAATAGGTACTGTAGAGCTATGTTACTAGGTACTATAGACCCATGTCAATAAGTAACTGTTGAACGATGTCGCTAGGTACTGTAGACTCCTGTCACTAGGTACTGAAGACTCCTGGCACTAAGTACTGTATACTCCTGGCACTAGGTCTGTAGGCCTATGTCAGTAGGTACTGTAGACTCCTGGCACTAGGTCTGTAGACTCCTGTCACTAGGTACTGTAGACTCCTGTCAGTAGGTACTGTAGACTCCTGGCCCTAGGTACTGTAGACTCCTGGCACTAGATCTGTAGGCCTATGTCACTAGGTACTGTAGACTCCTGTCACTAGGTATTGTCGACTCCTGTCACTAGGTACTGTAGACTCCTGTCACTAGGCACTGTAAGCCTATGTCACTAGATACTATAGACTCCTGTCACTAGGTACTGTAGACTCCTGTCACTAGGTACTGTAGACCCATCTCACTAGGTACGGTAGACTCCTGTCACTAGGCACTGTAGATCCATGTCACAAAATTGACAATTTACTCCTTTGTAAAACGTAAACTCAGTTTTTTTTAAGAACTTGGGGAGGGGGATTGCGGGGGGGGGGGGATTTGTTGGCTCTGATGTACTGAGACAAGATTACATTGCAGTAAATCAAAGTTAAGGGGCGGAGTCAGCCAGCCATCAACAGATAAAACCCAACATCCGGTCTCAGTCCCACGAGCCATCCGACTGCCGGTTAATTTCTTCCAGTTCTGACGAGTGAGATGAATAGATCCGGAAAACGTGACGGCGGCCGAATCGGTCATCGTTGACGCTGCGACATGGAGGATAACTCTCAGTTCCGGTGGCGCCCCTTAATGATTGGACTCTAGCTGGGGGACGCCGAGCCAGAAACGTGTGACGTAGTAGCCAATTAAAATTAGTATTAAAATTTTTTTTATTTGTGTCTTTTCCAAAAAAACAATTTGGTATTTTCTTCTTTTTAATGGAAAAAGGAGGGGAGATGGGGTTAGTGAGTAGAATGGTTTCAAGCACCGTTTTACAGTCTTACACGTTGAGCAGACTGGTGTATACTTTTTAAACTTGCATGAGGGACCTTTCCAGATTAATTAAATAATTATTTTTATTTTTTTTTAAATTTTGACCTTAAACATACATTTTGTGCGGACCGGCAACTTAATGCTTGCGGGCCGGTGCTAGCCCGCGGATCACCATCTGAGGAACGCTGGTTTAAAGTACGCAAAATGCCGATGTAATGAGAGATTTGGAAGAAGAAGACATAATCTACTGCACAAAACAGATTCAGTAGACCCAGTGGCGTAGGATGGGGAGGCTGAGGTGCGGGTGAAAAAGAGGGGGGGGGGG
>CAXITT010000113.1:1124230-1144430 GCA_964033795.1 Lymnaea stagnalis | reverse complement strand
GGGGGGGGGGGGGAACCAAAACTTGGTCGGCTTGTTAAGTTGTTTATTAGTAGAGGCGCCACAGTACATAGAAATTTAAATAAAACCTGCAAATTCAAAGGGGGGGGGGGTGGGCGGGGCGGGGAATGCCCCATCCTGCCCTACCCAAATGACGTCCCTGCTTAAAGGTCCAATGATTAATAAAGGACTGAATTTAGCAAAACCACAGAAACTGGTTTAGGCACATAACCAAAATATGGACCTTATCAATATGTACTGTTTTCAATAAATATCCTAAACCGCAATATAGATAGACCATAAAACCTAGGGCTTGGAAGCAGAATGGGAACTCCATTTTGTTACAATTTTTACCTACCCTTTATAATAATTACATTACATTAAAAACATAACCCCATTTTTTTTTCTTTGTCCTTATTTTAAAATTAATGTCAAATATGTTTCTTCCACTCTTAAAAAAATATATATATATATTTGAAATCCACCTCTCAGATAGATAAGTAATGGTTTTCATGGTCACTGTGAACTAGTTAGGAAATATAGTGTTTCTAGTAAAGAGCAGAAAAATTCAAGGTCTACTCCCACAATGAATTTCTTTAGTTGTAGATGAATGAAAGTGTTAATGATACAGTTTTAACTTACTAGATTCATACAGCAATAAAATTCAGTATGTGCATATTTCTCCTTAATAAAATCCTTGAAAATAACAACTTCCTCCCTATAGTAAAAAAAATAAAATAATTTACATATAGTAAAAAAAAAAAAATAATTTACAGATAATTCATTGAACACTAATAATGACATTTTTTTCAAAGATATTATTTTAATTTTTACTCTGGCATGCATTTTGTTTAACTTGAAGTTATAAAGAAACACAAGCTCATTAACTTTCAAGTCGAGCTTCCATTGAAATTATGTTTTGATGTTACAAAATATGAACCTATTGATGTTAATGGATCAAATTACTTCCTACGAGCCAATCATCCATCCTGGATGATTCAGAAAAACGAATGAAGTCATTCACAAATAAGACTGGCTCGAAATTTAGGATTTAAACAAGTTACTGCTTTAACTTTTCAAATACAGTATCACAAACTTTAAAAAAAATCATTTAAATTTCCTGGTAAATTTTATTTGAGGAATTAAAGACCTAAGAAAGTTACAAAGTTTAAATTTTCTGATTTTGACCAAATTTTGTTTTAAAAAAATGCTATAGCACCTATTTTTATGAAATGATATTTCCTACCCTTTAAAAAAGCCAATATCATGTTTTACTAGTAATTTCTTTACAGTCTGTGATTCATTGTACTACAGATCAGTAAAGTGCTTATGGAGTTTTTCCAATACTCGTAACAGAATTAAAAAGAAACACATTGGACAGAATGCTAAATAAATACAAGGAAAAAAAAAACCTTCAAGAGCATTACATTTTAGCTCAATAGGAAGGCAGATGTGCGTACCATCCTGTAGATGATGTAAACATGTACCTCTAGTCATTATCACAATTTTTTTTACATATGAGTTACATTTCCCATACCATTCATATAGTATAGTATTACTATGTAAAAAAAAGGAAACTATTGGAACAACAAACACCAGTCAGGGCGTAACATTTTGTTTACAAGGACCAATTCAACATCCAGGAGCTCATCTGTACACTGTCCATAACACTTTGTCTGGTTAGACCTGTGACATACCGGTAAGCAATGTTAACAGTAACAGTGGTTTATAAATATTATATTCATCAAAAGGTGAAATTGTCTCATATTCAAACTGTTGCACTTGTGTGTGGTAACAAATCATAAATCAATGGGACATGATTACAGATGGAGCCAAACAGGTTGTTTTACAAAAAATATCTTGTCTGTACAAATGAAAAGACACCGGTTATTGAAAGTAATGACAAATTTTTTTTACAAATTAATGTCCTTTGATCCGTGTTACCGTATTTATGTTGTGCTTAACATAAAAAAATAGATCAATTTACTGTGTGCTTTGAAACAACACATTTTCTTAGATCGTTTAAATCATTACGCTCTTCACCTGTGCTACAAGTCTTGCTTTGAAGTACATTAAAGTACAACTGGTAGCCATAACCCGACATAAACAGTGTCAGCATTTTATTCTATAACTCATTTCTGTACGTTATTTACCCCACCAGGCTGCTTTTTAAAAAAATATTTTATAGTACCCTAAACTTTATTGAATTTAAATAGCAAAGTGACCTCTGACCCCATTTTATTTAAAAGAAGTGCCTTATGATCCCAATACACTTTAATGGGGTAAATGAAAATTCATTAAAAATATAATTTTTGGTAAATATTAAACAATTCAAATATAATCTTAACTTAAAATATATTTCATGTGATAATTTAGATTATAAATCGTTCACAAACTTTAAAATTTGGGTTCAAGTTTTCGCTCATGCTAACCTCATGCCAAGCGCAACATTTAATGTTTCATTTAAAATTAAGAAATGTTGAAAATCTACTCTACATGAATATTTCTTAAGAACATTACTCTCTTTAGTTTAATTTTTCAGCAGACAACTCCACAGGAAACAGGAGTTGGGAACCCTTGAAATAAGATTAATATATAAATAGACTTTTTTTTTTTAATGTGTGCATATACAAAAGGATCTTAAACAATAGCTAAATACTATGAACATAAGAATGCCCATTATTTCATTTTTTTTAAATTTTAATCTGGCATTTTATGCTTTTTATGTAATTGATATACCTGTTAAAAATTCTTATTGAACAAATCACTCTATTTCAAAACATGTAATAATATGATATAAATTTAATTAAGCAATTTTTTTTCTGATGGCAAATAGTTCAAATATATTTTTTTCCTTTTCAGTTACTTTGATATTTTTAATGAAAGGAAATATTAATGTTTTTAATTTAAAATAATTTTGAATTATTCACCACTAACAAAAAAAAAAAAAATATTAATAATAATACTAAAGAAATTAACAATTTAACAGTTTGTTAGATATGAAAAGGAAGTTTCTGAAATATAATTTCAATGTTTATCATTGTTTTTTAAAAAGCACTGAATTATGTCAAATGAAGCTTTAGAACATTTTCACCAGTCCATAAAAGAATGTTCAGAGTTATTTAAGACATTGGTGTCAATTATTGCTACATAACAGATGTGGTTATTATAATTATAATAAGCTAAACAAATACATCTGAGGCTAAATTAGTCACTATGACAGACAGACCAAGTACTTCGTTTGTGGAACCCAAGAGGAAAAGATTCTGTGTTTGATCTCAATTCGGTCTTGGTTCTGCACAGTGTGAGTACATTGTCTCAAAGCTGACTGTTTTAGCTTTTCCTTGCAAAAGCACCTTTACATTACATTTTGTAATATTTTAAATTTCCTCTCCATGACGTAAACTAAGAGTTGTTGACCAGAAAGTGCAAATGATCATTACTAGCTGCATCTGATTTTGCACAACTATCTTCTGATATTTCATCGTCTCCATTCTCTTTTTTTACTTTTGTTACATGTTGAGCCTGGACAGCTGCTGTTGCGGTGGCGTGAGTGAGGAAAAGGTCCCGTAACACACCCAACTCTTTGTTAAGAATTGTCACTTTTTGTTCCAAGGCCCAGTTTTCTTCTCGGAGACGAGCAACCTTTTCCATTGTGTCTTTTGCCTTCTGTCGGCTAGCCTCTCTGCTTTTACGCACCGCCACATTGTTACGCTCTCTCCTTTTTTTATACTCTTCACTATTCTTATCCAATTTTTGCCTCTTGGTACCACAGGGTTTGCCAGACTGGGAGTCACCTTCGGATTCTGTATCATATGAGTCGTATGATTTCTTTGGAGGCATGACTTAACCGGAAGTTGTTTACAGCACAGCTTTCTGGAAAAATAGCATATATTTAATATTAGTTACTAAAAACTATATCATTTCATTTTGTTGCTGATTTTGTTTTTGGCTTGCAAGTTAAATGAAAAAGCCTAAACATGAAAAAATTAAATAGATATTCCCCAACATTTAAAGAACAGGAATTTAAAACCAGCAGCAATAACATTTTATTTTTCATATGTGATATATTTACTAAACATGGAGTACTACCCTAGGGAAAGATTTGATAGTATAGTAAGACTATCAAAATTTTAATTGTATTGATTTTATTGCAATTGATATAATTAATAGAGACATTGTCCACCTCTAGCTATGCTGTTACATGCAAAATGATGAACGCTTACTGCGATATTTATTAGTTTAAGCAATCCATTGTTATACAATACAACAAGGGTGGCCAACCCAAATGGCTCTAAGGGACAATTTCATCTCAACTCAGCTAATTGCAGGCTGCAAGTTTTCTTTATCCAATCAAATCAAATGCACTGAAATATTTTTTCATCCTTATGCCCAAATTTCTCAAATGATGACACGTATATAGCCCCACCCCCCACACACACCTAGATTTTAATTAATATAATTCTTTCATAAATACAGGTCTTTTGAGAAGATAAATCCCTTTGATTGATTGGTGGGGGTAGAGAAATTAAGAAGGCTGGCTTAGGTGTGGGGAGGGAAATTTTTTATAAATTAAAAAACTAGTGGATGCATCTTGGGGCACATCTGAATTTGTTTAAAAGCAAAGCACATATGATCGTACCTTGACAAAATGTTATACAAATTATTATTAAAAAAACGGTATGGGCTTTCAGTTGTTAAGATCGGACCTTAACCACCAGTAGATCTATTTGAATATTTATGTTTTCCTAATGAAAAAAGGGCTGCAGACTGAGACAAAAAAATATGAATTAAATAAATTACAAACTGCATCAGTTTTACAACTCATATTTTAACTGTTTAACTACCATGAGCCCATGGGAGCAGCTCAGCGTTTATTCTGTTATGGCCACCAGCCGCTGGTAGCGTCAAGCGTTTGTATCATAGTAAATCGGGTCAAATATTATTATTTTATTCTCGCTTTGCTTTGAGATTTTAATTTACCGACATGATGTTTATATTCAAACCGCATGCTATCAGCATAATGTTTTAAAAAACTAGCTATTAATTAATTTTGATTTAATTTCCAAACTAGTTACAAAATTTTAATACTTGTTTACCGTGGCAACAAAATACAGGGTTACTAAAGGCATACAAGTGATTGGAAGTGTAAATATTATTCAATTTCTGTGTTCTTTGGTGCATTATTCTTATTATTAGATATACTATTTTTAAACCACCAAATAAAATGATTTAAATGATTTAGAAATTAAAAATTTATGCATAAGTGGCACATTTATATATTTTTTTAATTGTTTTTCTGTTGTAAATACCAATTTAACAATTAATAATTTCCTAACACAACTTAACTTTACAAATGTTTTAAGTTTATCTTATAGTATAGACAACTGAATTACCCATAAAATGGGTTAATACTCAGAATATGTTTATAATTAAGAAAACTGCAGCTGAATTTGTACCTTTACCTAAAATGAGAAAATGTGTCCTAGATTTAATTTGGCTACAGTGGCTTTTTCCATCTGGTAGTTAATCAGTTAATAAGTCGATAAGCTAACAGAAAAAATATTTTGATGCTGCAATCGTGAATTACAATTAATTACTATTTATTTAGTGTAAATGCAATGCATATCAATTTTTTTATTTGAAAATTTTACATAAGTGAAAGTGACCTTCAGACTAGGCCTGCTAGATCTCAGATAGAAAGGGAAAATGTGGGAAAAAAATAGATGTAACAGTTACTAGCTTAGACTTATAGAACTATACTAAACAGCAGGCTCATGGCCATTTTGTATTTCATTATTTTATTGAAGTCCTCAACCCTATACAAGTTCAAGATAATCAGCTGCTTAGCTGTGACCACAGCTGTGTGAAAGTGGGCCGGTGGGGGTGGTGTGAAAAGTGGAAACCATCTTTAGAAGAATAAAAAAACACTTTTAATTTTTCATGCATAACGCTGATAATGTGTTGTACTAAATACTTTTTTGGAGGAATTAGGCAACTTAATTAAGGCTTTGCCTCGGGCACAGCTTTTGCTTGGAAAATGATTTTGCTGTGACTAGTTAGTGAGACTGTCAGACATCAGTAAATTTTTAGGGATGATGATGACGATGAGCAGGGCTAAGTCCAGAGGTGAGATTCAGCAGATCCCTTCCAATTCGGCAGAACCGATACTGATGATGTTTAATTTCATTATTAGATGTGGCAAATCGATAGTTAAATCGGGGCTCTCTCTGAGGTAGGTGGCTGCCTGAAGTTGAAGCACAAATGTAACTACTTTTGTATATTATAATCTAATCAAATTTGTTCTTATTTAACTTAAGTTTAAGTGTTAGTCAAAATGCATGAAATAAAATAACTTTAATTATTATTAAACGACTTTTCATTTAGTAATATTTTTTGTTTAGCCTCAGCCTACTTTGTGAATTGTAACTTTATCAGATTACATCAACTTTTTGTATTTATTATGGATGAAAGTTTATCTTATACTTATAATTTATTTTTATGGCTGATACTGATGGCTACCACACTATCAGCCGGCTGTATTATTAATGGATTTAAAAGGGGGATAATATAAATGTTAAACTAAACATTGAAATTATGGGAAACTGTTAATATATTCATACAATATGATTGAAACAGACTTCCAGCTTTGTTGGACACCAACCAGCGTCGCCTTGCCTTATTGATATTGCGCAATCAGAAGACTTCCTTAGAGTATGATTACGGAAGCTTGACACAGCTGATCATAGACCTTATAACATGTCGTCTATTGACTATATTCATAAAATATGAGATCATTGCGATCATATACTTACAAGTAGGAAATTAATTGTTTTATGGAATGTTTAAATTGAACAGTAATTTGAAAATACTGGCACAAATGAATTTAACTCTTGGATTTCTTGGTTTTAGAAGTTAGTTCACGGCTTCAACAAGTTTCTAATAATAGATTACGAACCTGATGCAACAGCTAATGCCAACCAATCACAGATTTGCAAAAAGCGATATTCAGTCCGTAAATTTCGGACCGCATTAAAGACATAAAAGTTTTTTAATAGCTATTTAAATATTTTTTATTTATTATTTTCTTAAAATTTTGTAGAAATTATGTTTAATTAATATGTTTATAACTACTGTAAAGTAGTATTTCAATTAATGCGGTATTAAAACTATTTATAGATAAGGAATCTCGTTTGGAGGTGAATTAAAACTAGTTTGACCTGGGTGGGAAGCTATTGGGAAGAAAGCTAGTGAGGGTTCCCTCACCATGTCAAGGTCGTTATGTGCGTCACAAAACCTGGCCAATGAAAAATCGTCGCCTGTGTTGGTTAATGACGTCTTTATCTATTAATAGTTGCCTTTTCACATCCACAGATTGTATGTGACGCCGCGCCCTGCAACCCATTTATTTATTTAAATTACATTTTCTTAACAAAATACATTTGAAATCATAATCCACACATCTAATTTTTAAGTTTTACAAGTTTTGCAATGAAATTTCATATCTATATTGCATTTTTTATCGTATAGTTAAAACTGGGCCAAGAAATGCACAGCGCGTATGATTACATTTGAATGAAAAAATTCAACCTACGTCAGAGGGTTCCCTTGGACCGCCAATATAAAGGCTTCGCCGCACTGGAAACCCAGCATTCTGAGCAAATCCTAGCGAACACGAAGAGTAACGTTAACAGTTTTTTCAATAAAGTTTACGTGTTATTAACAACTTAGGTTGTTGTTATTGTTGTGGACGTGTGTTTTCCAACCGCCAAGATAGAGCCGATTACATCAGCCTACATTTCTTCATTCGAAGATCTGACCACTGTTGTTCATGGACAGAAATGCCCTACTATAGGTGAACTCATGGATTCACTACAGCTGTCTGAGCTCCAGACTTTCTTCAGTAATAACAAAGGTGAGCTGGCGTCTTACGCTTCTAAAAAGTTTTATGTGGAGTCACTCGACTTCTCTCCACTTGACATTCTCGATCCCATGCTTGAACGTGCATTAGATCTGAGTGAGTACATTTGTCAAGACTATTTCGACCATCACAGATCCAACATTTCTACTCAAATTTCCTCAGATTATCCGGAGCATCAAAGTCTACCACAAGTGGTGCTAGATGCTACAGCTGTGGTCCACGAAGGGAAATACCTGGGCGAAGGGTCTGTGCTACCTCGGACGGAGGTTAACTTCTTGGAGCCTGGCCACAGCCCGGGGTCTTCCGATGGGTCCAGCTACTACAGCGACGATAGTCAAAGCACAACGCAGCCGATGCCAGAGTTTAGTCAGCTGACATCACCAGGGGCCGAGGGACCTAGCACCAGCTTCCAGTGGCCCAGCTGCAGCACTGCAGTCAACAGAGACAATTACCCACTCAGAACGAACACATCGGGCTATAGTTTAAAACACGAGGAGTTTAGTGGTTTCGATACTGAGGACTTTGGAGTACCTACTTCGTTAGCGCACATGGCACCACAGCCTCAATGCTCAACATCTGAGGTGTCATCCTTTCCCTTTGTGACATCACCTTCAACATCGCTCCCTTCACCATCATCCACGATATACTCTGTGTCTAGTCCTGGCACCCCGGGCCCCTCGGGGCCAAGCCGGGGTCGGCGCCCTCACGGCTCAAGCGCCCCTTACTCAACGAAGTCCAGGCGGCGCCACGTTGAGAAGGGGACGATGGAATACGTGGAGAAACGAGCCCGTAACAATGTTGCTGTGCGCAAGAGCCGAGCCAAGGCCAAGGAAAAACAACGGGAGACCGAAGGTCGGGTCAAAGGTCTGATGGACCAGAACCACCAGCTTCAGAAGAAAGTGGACATGCTTACCAAGGAATTAACTGTACTCAAAGGATTGTTCTTGAACGTTGGAGCTTCTATACCTGATGATTTTCTTAAGCTTATCGGAGATTCTTGACAAGGGTAATGTCTGTGTTAAACTTTTTTTTTAAATTTTTGGTTCTGTAAGTTTGTAGCTGAACTATTATGACATTTGTTACCAAGTCTTACAGAGTTGGTGTTTTTTTTTAACACCTGTGTTTTAATGAAACGGTGTCTACGAAATTGCCAAATCTGATGAAGGATTATAGTCAACAAACTAGGCAGCCGAGAAATCCTGTGGTGAATGGTCGCGAGTCTTATATGCTGTGATGTCTAAACTCATTACATTCTGACATCCCAAGTACTATTCTCCGTGAGCATTTCCGGGTGCATGCATGGACGTGTGGTATACTAAATATAAATTATGACATTTACATCTTTTTTTGTTTCTCCTCTCTCTCTCTCTCTCTCTATTGATGATGTTTGATAGCATGAAATGAACACTTAGTTACACTTAGTAGTAGCACACGGGCCCACGATTTATTTGTTGGGCTTGTTGATTAGTTATAGACTGAGTGATTTATTTTTTTAACACGCGCGTAATCCCGGTTTTATACATAATATAAATACATTTATACACGAATACTTTGTTGAAGTTTTGTTCATGTTTACATTGACCACATTGGTGATATGTTGATTTACTTTTTTTTTTATAAAAAAAACACCACACATATTGGGGGAAAACTATGTTTGTATGTATTACTTAGCTTTCTATTGTGATAACTGTTTGACGTATTACTTTAGCTTTCTTGTGATTGAAGCTTATATTCTATACGGTTCCTTTTGGAATCAATGGAGTATGATTTTTCATTATCGTATAGTCAACTTCACTCTCACCCGAACCATCTTCCACAGTCCTGCCCCTGTATTATATTCATACAAATGTTCATCTCCTAGTGCTACCACATGACTCATTCATGCATCTCCCTGTGCCACCACTTCATCTCTTCATACATCTCCTTGTGCTACCATTTCATCCATTCGTACAACTCCTTGTGCTACCACTTCATCCTCTCATACATCTCCAAGTGCTACCACTTCATTCATTCATACATCTCCTAGTGCTAGCAATTTATCCATTCCTACACCCTATCATCTCCTACTCATTTAGTGCTACCGCCTCGTCCATTCCTACACCCTAACATCTCCTACTCATTCCCAAACCCTGTTTCTTTTTTATGTAGAGTATGTACAAATTTAGATTTTTTTAAAATTAAAATTGTTGTCATAATAGCCAATGTTGACCATGCCAAAAATTCTATCTTTAACTTACTTGATCTCTGTCATAATATAGTTTGTTGAGCATCCACATTTTTTGCTAACTATTATTACAACCATTTTATATTATTTATTTTTTTTCCCTTCTGATATTCAATATTTCAATATTTTTCTTACTGGAACATGAAATCCATTTTCATAATGAAAAATAAAATATTTAAAAAAAAAAATAATTAAAAAATGAACAAATAATTAACAAATGGGTTTCTCTGTTTAATTTCTCGGTGCCCTAGTTAAATAGTTGCTAAATGTGTTCGATTATTAGTATAAGCCTCATTAACACACCAACCTCCCCCCAACCCGTCAAAAAAAAAAAAAAAAAAAAAAGGACAAAGTTGTCTAATTGGTATTTTGAGAGTTCTCCGTTCATACTGCAAGTGTTCAATAGAGTTAGCAGCTTTGTGAGCATGTGTCAGGAAGAGGTGTGTAGTTAACATATTGGCCCAAAACGCACACAGCTGAAACAGTTTGAAACTCTGTAAAGAAAAAAAACAACAATTCGTTTTGTTTTCTCTTATTTATTTATTTTTTTCCTCCAAAATTTAAATGTTTTTTTAGAATTTAGAATTATGTTTATTGTTTTCCCCCCAGTGCTTTAACTTTAACGAATTTGATTTGTGTGGTTCATCCATCAACATACATCTGTGTTCGCTCCACAAGAGCAAAGTTGATATCTGATCAAAATGATAATACAAAAATAGTATATGAAATTATAACAATTTACTTCTTTTGTTTTTTTTTTTAAATTTTCAGTTGTTTTCTGTGTGTATGTTTTATCTGGTTTCTACATTAATACCGTAATACAAAATATATTGAAAAATAAACACGTTATCTTAAGGAAACTTTAAAATGTAAATAAATGACAAGAAAATCTAATAAGTTGTGAGACAACAAATTTAATTATTTGTTTTTGCAACAAATAAACAAAATAAAAATGACTTAAATGTAGGCCCATTTCACTGTCGTGTTAAGCTTTATTGAACAGCCCCCCGAATTTGAAATATATTGCTAACAAAGCAACACAATACACTATAATTTTTTTAATTTTTTTATTTACTTTTTCTTGAGCACACACTCACACTTCATAAAATGGAACATCTCCTGTGTCTTGTTTTTCTCATCCAATCCGAGCAACCATAATTGCTGATTCACACACTCAAGTTTTATTATTCCAAAATAGATGGCTAAAAATAAACACCTCTATTCACGGGGCCGCGGTCATGCACTCTGAAAGATCAATTTGGCAACCCCTGGTTTGACGTAGAGATGAGTCGCTATTAATAGACAGGAAAAGACCCCATGACGTCAAAGACATCTGCCGCGGCGAACTAACCTACTTTTTCTGTGCAGACGAGAAAGGTATTGATCCGCTGGCAGCAGACGAAGTGGTGCAAAAGCAGTCCCGCCCCGTTCCAGCACTGATAAAGAGGAATCGTTAAATAAATAAACTGAACTGGATGATATAGGCCCGTTAAACTAATATTAACGTTCAAACAATACATTCGTTCTAGATTCTAGTTAGTTCACTTGACTAAAAGAGCTGTAGTCAATGATTGTATTGCAGGCAATAGAAATAATCAGCACATTGACAGAGGTCTGTCACGTCATAGGCATTAGGTGTAGACCGGCAACATCCGGGGAACCCTTTGCACGTTGGCAGGAAAAAAATTAATAACATGCATTTAAAAATATATATATATTTTTTTAAATATATAAATAGGCATATTCCCAGCTTGTTTGCAACAGCTGGTCCGAAATTGATTATCTTGTACATGGCGAAAGCGTGCCATTTCCGTGGAATTTTCCCCCAGAATTTATCATTTAAAAAAAAAATATTTAGTGCTACTTGATTTTTTTAAACAATTTCTTTAGTCTAGACCTACATTTAAAATCATAGTATATTGACTTTTATCAAGACATTAAAAGATTAAGGAATTGCTTTATGTGACTTGCTAGATGTTCAAGAGCAGATGGTGAACCGTGTTTTCTCTCTGATGTATTAGAAGGCTCCAGTAAACCATCTACATAAACTTGACGGCTCAACTAAATGGTTCACATCATTGGACGACTGAACTTGGTACATTCACATACATTGGACGGCTCAACTAAACGATTCACATAAATTGGACAGCTGAAATAATGACATTCTCATATATTGGACGGCTGAACTAAATGATTCATATAAATTGGACGGCTGAACTAAGTACATTCTCTCATATTGGACGGCTGAACTAAATGATTCACATACATTGGACGGCTAAAATAAGTGATTCACATTAATTGGAAGGCTGAACTAAGTACATTCTCTCATATTGGACGGCTGAACTAAATGATTCACATAAATTGGACGGCTAAAATAAGTGATTCACATTAATTGGACGGCTGAACTAAGTACATTCTCACATATTGGATGGCTGAATTTAAATGGCTCACATAAATTGGAACCTGAGCTAAGTAAATTCTCATACATTTGACTGTTGAACTAAGTACATTCACATATTTTGGAGGACAGAACTAAATGATTCGCATAAATTGGACGGCTTAACTAAATGATTCACATAAATTGGACGGCTAAAATAAGTCATTCACATAAATTGGACAGCTGAAATAAGGACATTCAAATACATGATTCATATGAATTGGACGGCTGAAGTAAGTAGCCTACTGTCACACGAAAGACGTCAATTACAAATTTATTCCGTACATTCATTCACTGATTGGATTAACTCCTAACGCCTTTAGCAGCTATCAAGAACCAGGCAGGTCAAAGACAAGGGTTCAATCCGTTGGGATTATGACAACATTGACACAGACTACAGACAGGACATCAGCTGAAAAGATAAGTATAATCAAATCTCACAGTAAGGCTTTCATCAAAATTGTATCTAATTGTTTTATCTTAACTACATTTCAGCTTTGAGCACCACGTTTATTTTTGTTAACAGCTAAAATTTTGCAGTGGAATGAGTGAGCTCTGAACATTTGATCAAATTGTGCAGTGGAATGATTGAGCTCTGAACATTTGATCAAATTGTGCAGTGGAATGAGTGAGCTCTGAACATTTGATCAAATTGTGCAGTGGATTGAGTAAGCTCTGAAACTTTGATCAAATTTTGCAGTGGATTGAGTAAGCTCTGAACATTTAATCAAATTGTGCAGTGGAATGAATGAGCTCGCTCTGAACATTTGATCAAATTGTGCAGTGGATTAAATGAGCTCTGAAAATTTGATCAAATTGTGCAGTGGATTGAGTAAGCTCTGAACGTTTGATCAAATTGTGCAGTGGATTGAGTGAGCTCTGAACATTTGATCAAATTGTGCAGTGGATAGAGTGAGCTCTGAACATTTGATCAAATAGTGCAGTGGATTGAGTGAGCTCTGAACATTTGATCAAATTGTGCAGTGTATTGAGTGAGCTCTGAACATTTGATCAAATGGTGCAGTGGATTGATAGAGCTCTGAACATTTGATCAAATTGTGCAGTGGATTGAGTGAGCTCTGAACATTTGATAAAATTGTGCAGTGGAATGAGTGAGCTCTGAACATTTGATTAAATGGTGCAGTTGACTGATAGAGCTCTGAACATTCGATCAAATAGTGCAGTGGATTGAATGAGCTCTGAACATTTGATCAAATTGTGTTGTGGATTGAGTGAGCTCTGAACTTTTGATCAAATTGTGCAGTGGACTGAGTGAGTTCTGAACATTTGATCAAATCGACCACTTTATGTTAGTTCAAGTAGAAACATTAAACTTGAACACATTCCAAATCCTCGATCCAATATTTGCAAAAAATGCATGTAATTCCAAATCCTTCCTTGGTGGATCCCTGATACCCCCCCCCCGCCCCACCCCTACATGACCCCAGTTTCAGTCTGCATATTTTCAATGAGCTGGCCCCTCGTGTGCGGGGAAGATACATTGAATGCTGTCTCTTGGTAATTGTTATATATCGACTTCATATCAGCCTTTAAACTTTTAACCGATTCCCACAAAATGATTTGACATAATCTGAATTGTTTTATTATTTCTCATTATGGTTTAATTAGTATTTATTCATTCATTTTTAAAAGATTTTTTTATTATTATATTACGATCATTTCTTTTAAAAATGTTTCGATTTAAAAATATTGACTAAGGCAAAGTTGCATCCAAACCCAGGCTCATACAATTACCTTTAAAAGCAAATACGCATCTGACTGAAAGAAATGTTTAAGGTGTTGTTTATGTTCTAAACTAGTGACTGTGTTTTTTTTAAATACAAAAAATTATGCCAACATTTAAAACAAGGGTGGCCAACATGAGGCCCGCGAGCCGCATGCGGCCCGCCAGGAGTCATGTTGCGGCCCGCGGAGCTAGGTCCAATAAACATAAATGTTAACTTTATTGTACATATCATCAAAAGAGCATTACATCATGACTCGTTCGTATCGTATATTTTAAAAAAAAAAATGATAGCTTAGAGTAATTTGAAATATCCCGCGTTTCAACGACAACAACAAAAAAAAAAAATTCATTGGTTTTGAGCTATTTCAAAAACACGCTATTAGACAATCAAGTTGATTTAGATTCTGTCCGACGCCAGGTGTTGATCAAATTTAATATGAGACTTCAACTTCTGATGTATATGTTCTTTGGTCTTCGGCGTCTTCGAGAAACTCGCAATTCTATCGGGCTCGATGCTCATCATTACTTCCAGTCCAGATGGACGAATCTCCGTGTTACTCTGGAGTTTCGTTTTGTTATCGCCACTGCGTCTGGACATTTGATCAAATCGACCACTTTAGTTTAGTTCAAGAGTTCTGGACAGGTTTGGACTATCAACTATTTTTTCCTGGAAATTAAAACAAAGCCCATATGCTTGATGTTTCTGTTTGGAATTAAGAGTATAACATCAAACGGCACTAGGAGATTAAACATGCAAATAAGTTTGATACGTACAAAGGGAAAATTCGACAAGACAAAGTAAATGACTTAAAAAAAAATTCTGCACATCAAAAGATATTTATTAGAGAGGGTTCAGAGTCAACATGCTATGCAAAAGCTAGTTATGCGGTAGCCATGATGCTAGCAAAAAAATCGAAATGGTTAAGGAATGTTTGGAGAGCGTCGATGAAATGCTTTGTCTAGAAAAGAAGGATATCTCAAAAATAAGTCTGTCTCCGTCAGACTATTACTAGGTGTGTGGACGACATTGGAAAACAAAATGAAGATTATTTGTAAAGTTGAGCATCCGATTTTATATGTTATGCTCTAGCATTGGATGAAAGCACAGATATGGCAGATACTGCCCAACGGAAAGCACAGATATGGCAGATCTGCCCAACTGAAAGCACAGATATAGCAGATACTCCCCCCACTGAAAGCACAGATATGGCATATATTGCCCAACTGAGAATTTTTACCATGGGGGTTGATGCCCATTTGAAATAGACAGAAGAATTAGCGGCACTGTATCCACTCAAGGACACTGCTAAGTCCCGAGATTTGTTTAGAGGCAGTTACATCGACATTGAATCGCTTTTCGTTACAACTTAACCACCGTATCGGGCTTAACCGTGGATGGTGCTCCAGCAATGGTTGGGGAAACACGAAGGTTTAGTCAAATTGATGGAAAATGAGGTCTCCAAAGTCGGTGATGCTTCAATGCTAAACGTTCATTGCATTTGGAACACATTTATTTTCGAAGTCACCCAAAATGGACCATGTCAGGAAAGTGGTCTTCAAATAGTGAACGTCATTAGCGGGTTGAATCACCGTCAGTTCCAAGAATGTCTCAAGTCTTTGGACTCAGATTATAATGACGTTGCATTTTATGCAGACGTAAGATGGCTGAAACGTGCCAAAATGTTGAAAGGAGTGTTTGATTTGTATCAAGAAATACAATTATTCTTTGCAATAAGTATCTTAGAGTTTGAAAACAAAGAGTGAGTTTGAGACTTTGTATTTCTGGTCGACACAACTAGTCACCCTAAACGACTTCAATACTCGTCTACAAGGGAAAGATCAATTAATTAATACGATGTATATAATCATATTTCTGCATTTTAAATGAAACTTGGTCTTTGGGAACAACATTTGAGGACAAAAACTTGACTCACTTTCCTACATTGTCATGGCAACCAGACGTTAGACAGGAGGTGGCGGATAAATTCGCTTCTGTGATACCTGACTTACACCTCGACTTTTAAAACCGATTTCAGGATTTAAAAAACAAACAAAAAAAAAAAAAAACATCATGTACTTTTTGTAGGTTTGCGGTAGACGTGATTTTATTACCAGGGCGATTACAAATAAGCCATTGTGAAATGCGTTGTGATACAGAGTCAAAGGAGAATCAGGAGGTGGCGGATAAATTCGCTTCTTTGATACCTGACTTACACCTCGACTTTTAAAACCGATTTCAGGATTTAAAAAACAAAAAAAAAAAAAAAAAAACATCATGTACTTTTTGTAGGTTTGCGGTAGACGTGATTTTATTACCAGGGCGATTACAAATAAGCCATTGTGAAATGCGTTGTGATACAGAGTCAAAGGAGAAACTGCATCTTGTTGGTTTGGAAGAGTTCCATAAAACGTATTTGAACAAGGATCAATATCCTGCGTTTTAACAAACATGATCTGTCGGTGGTTTCGCTAGTTGGAAACACTTGTGCGTGTAAAAAGCTTTTTAGTCGTATGGAGCACACCTAAACACAAGTGAGAACACGAATAACTGATGTTCATTTAGAAAACTGATTGCGTTTAGCGACGCAAACAGTCGAGATCAATGTTGATGCACTTAGTTCTGCAAAACAAAGTCAGATGTCTCACTTTTGAATATTTTAAAATTGTCTCATAAATATGTTTGATTATCGCGGTTAGGTTTCATTTTCTTCTTTTACTTTAAACCACTATGTTGTCGAAGCTGTAGCACGATGTGGGTCAAGCTGTAGCACGATGTGGGTCAAGCTGTAGCACGAAGTGGGTAAAGCTGTAGCACGATATGGGTAAAGCTGTAGCACGATGTGGGTAAAGCTGTAGTGCGATGTGGGTAAAGCTGTAGCACGATGTGGGTCAAGCTGTAGCACGATGTGGGTCAAGCTGTAGCACGATGTGGGTCAAGCTGTAGCACGATGTGGGTCAAGCTGTAGCACGATGTGGGTCAAGCTGTAGCACGATGTGGGTAAAGCTGTAGCACGATGTGGGTAAAGCTGTAGCACGATGTGGGTAAAGCTGTAGTGCGATGTGGGTAAGGCTGTAGCACGATGTTGGTCAAGCTGTAGTGCGATGTGGTCGAAGCTGTAGCACGATGTGGGTCAAGCTGTAGCACGATGTGGGTCAAGCTGTAGCACGATGTGGGTAAAGCTGTAGCACGATTTAGGTCAAGCTGTAGCACGATGTGGGTCAAGCTGTAGCACGATGCGGGTGAAGCTGTAGCACGATACGGGTCAAGCTGTAGCACGATGTGGGTCAAGCTGTAGCACGATGTGGGTCAAGCTGTAGCACGATGTGGGTGAAGCTGTAGCACGCTTGCTTGTTTACTTTAATTGACCACAAAAAATAAAGACATTAGGTGCGTGGCCCGGCAGGAGATAGTCTATTATGACTGAAATTTGGCCCGCCTGCTGAAATGGTTGACATCCGCTGATTCAAAGAAAGCAACACATTGAAACGCTTTCATATCGGCGAAGCCTTTGGGATATTTCCAAGCAAACGTCAATGGGGGGGATGACGCCCTTGAACGTGTGGGGGTGGGGTGGGGGGGGATAGCCTCCGCAATAATAAACCCCATCTTTAATTGACTATCAACGGATAGTGTTTCTTTCCGTCATGGCTCACTGATCACAAATTTAAAAAAAAAATAAGTTATTATATACTATTAGATCTAAAGAAGTAAAAAAAAAAATTTAAAAAAAGAAGAAATATTTCCAAAGGCGTTTCAAGTTGTACATTTCTAAGAGTTTAACTAAACTCAATGGTGAAAATTGAATTTTCAGGTTTTTAAAAAAATTTAAACACATAAAATAAAATGATAACATTTCTTCTCTCTCTCTCTTTTTTTTTTTCCAACTCCTAATTATGCAGTAGTCCCATAATGCGATAGTCACGTGATGCAACACTGATTTTTGCGACCTTGCCCCCGAGAGCCGACGTTAATAACAATTCCTGGATTACGCGGGTGCTTGCGGCTACCTGGTCCACGCTAAGAATAATTGTGCCCATTAGTCACCAACCGTTTGGCCAAGTGAATGCTGGGATACTAAGATCCACAAAAAAAACACAAAAAAAATCTGAATCAATTTGGAGACGACAAAAAAAATCCCCTTAAATTTTTCATTTTCTTAATATAGAATATTTCTTGGAATGAAACGTTAAAAAATGTTATAAATATTTGATGATTTGATGATTCAAAAACCTGTTGACGATTTAAAGATTTATCAACCGGATGATCTGGTCTAGAGGTGCACAGCCTGAATTCACCCTTGGGGGGGGGGGGTCTTAAACATTTCTTTTCGCATCGATGGCCTGGAACTGCAATTGTTACTTCAGTCCCCTTTGCTGGTCGCATGGAAATGTTCGAGGGACGCATGCAAGCCGAGGGTTTGAGACTCCATGACCCGGACTTTGTCGCAGTTTGGGAGCAACATTCGAAGGGACATTTCCAAGTCGTGTTGAGGGGTCATTAAGGATGATCGATGTAGGTCAGGCCCGCACAACTCAAAATGTAAGGCGGGCCGTAATAATTTATGAAAAACTTGGGATGCCCGAAAGAAAATAGGACCCGTGGGGGGGGTGGGGGGGTTAAGCTATAAAGAGAATAATACCGTATATACTCGCATATAAGCCGAATTTAGAACTATAAAATACAATACTGAAATCAGGGGGTCGGCTTATATGCGCATAAAACAAAATGGACACAAGGACGGACACTAATGGCAATGTTCCAGCCACACATTTTCATCGCTATCTGAGCGGTGGTTCAGATAGTATTATAGCAAACAATGTTGGAAAGAGCAGAACACGTTTTTGTGTCATTCCAAAAGGTAAACAAACTGGTATGTAACATAAAAGTGAGCATCTGACATCTTGACAGGAACACATTTCTATGAACCACAAATATGGAGCAGAGCCGTTCTTAGGAGTTTGGGGGCCCTAAGCATTGGAGCGTAGGTTGGGGGCCCTGGAAGGGGGGGGGGTCAGATTGCTATTTATACTTTCCCATTCCCACGGCCAAGTCCTCGATTTCCTGTCTGCCACCCCCAAAGCATCCCCCCTGCTGCTTCCCTTCCCCTGCCTCCGAATTCAATTCAGAATGATACATTTCAGGATGAGGAAACGTGAGTGACACAGGCGGCTGCAGTGCAGGTTAAAAAAAAAAAAACCGGGAGATCGAGGGCGCCTCACGGGGGCCCCCTCACGTTCGGGGCCCTAGACGGATGCGTGGTCGGCTTATATGCGGGTTTGTGCAAAAACTGGCCATTTTAAAGCAGTTTTATGGGGGTCGGCTTATATGAGAGCATATACGGTAATACTAAAGAATATTTTCGTTACTTCGCGGGGCCACATAGTCGGTGCTGGCGGGCCGCATGCGGGCCGTATGTTGTTCAGGCCTGATGTAGGTCATTCAATGCTGAGGCGCGGCAAACACGATGTATGTGTGGGGGGCGTCCTGTAACAATGTGGGTTGTCGTGCATTATGATGGGATACCGTGACAACGGAGGAGCCCCCCATCTTCGTCTGTTCTTTGCCAACTACAAATAAACAGGTCTTACTATTTTAAATTGGGTGCTGGGTGGTCTAAATTGAGCAAATCTCAAGTTGTGGTCTGGAGTTCAATTCCATCCAGAGCCCAGTCAAGCGAAAACACCACCAGCACCCCGGGTAGATGGGACTCGTTAACCTTGGACGGCAACTCATCTAAGAGAAGGAAACTCTGAAATCAAACCCGGAGATGGAGTCCCGAAAGGCGGATAACATTGATACAATGAAACATTCCGACAACTCCTGCGACGTCACTGGTGCCAAGCTGTATCATCCAATGATGTTCCCTTGGGTTA
>CAXITT010000113.1:1070236-1112015 GCA_964033795.1 Lymnaea stagnalis | reverse complement strand
ACGGACCTAGTTCATTCTCCCACTCCCCCCCCCCCCCCACTCCCCAGGGGCTGTCCCCGATTGCATGACAACCAACAAAGCCCGACCTAGGCCCAGATACCAAGTGTACGGCAGTCATTTTCACGGTACGGCGAATCAGCACGAATTGGGGAAATATATGTGCGGTAGAGGAGTAGGGCAGGGGAGAAGGGTTGTTCAAGATTCCGTCCACCGTATCGTCCACCAGGAAGAGCGTCTTGTTCCATGACTATCACGTCGCATAGGAGAGACTTAAGGAAATTTTCTACCACACCATCTAGCCTGGTGTGCTCCTTGCTCTGCGGCCACCACATCATCAGGCCTGGGATGCTCCTTGCTCTGCGGCCATCACATCATCTAGCCTGGGGTGCTCCTTGCTCTGCGGCCATCACATCATCAGGCCTGGGGTGCTCCTTGCTCTGCGGCCACCACATCATCTGGCCTGGGGTGCTCCTTGCTCTGTGGCCACCACATCATCTAGCCTGGGGTGCTCCTTGCTCTGCGGCCATCGCATCTCACCGCGAAGACAAAGTGGAGCAGTCTTGAACAGGCGGTCAGGTAAGTTCAAAATAGAAACATACCTTGCTCTACGGCCACCACATCATCTAGCCTGGGGTGCTCCTTGATCTACGGCCACCACATCATCTAACCTGGGGTGCTCCTTGCTCTGTGGCCACCATATCATCTAGCCTGGGGTGCTCCTTGCTCTGCGGCCATCGCATCTCACCGCGAAGACAAAGTGGAGCAGTCTTGAACAGGCGGTCAGGTAAGTTCAAAATAGAAACATACCGAACATTTTCTCAACCGGTTGGTTGGTTTAGTACAGGGTTGGCCAACCCGCGGCCCGCATATGGCCCTCCGCATTAAATAAAGCAAAAAGGCACATTGAAAATAAATTGTCATCACTTTTTGTGACGCAATCACCATTTTGGTGTACTGCCCGCCCCCCCCCCTTTTTTTTGGAATGATATAAACCAGTAATTAAATCTCAAATCTTAAATTAATTTTTTTTTAAAAATGATATCACTAATCAGTATCTACTTAAAAATTAATGGATTTATATAAACACAGCTAGGTCAAGGAGCCAAACTTTTCATTCACATTGATTTCGTTTTTCTCCAGTTAAATTGCTACATAACTATAGTCAGGTATGTGCCAAAATCCATCGCTGAATTTACAAAATTTCAACAAACTAAATATATATTAAAAGATATTTCTTGGAAAAAAAAAGGGGGGGGGGGTGGCGTGGAGGTTTTGAACCTATATATATCCCTTCTCCAATTCGCTCAGCATCTTCAGTGGGCGTCTCCGATTTCCGGCCCCACCCTTCCTTCATCGATTTAGGTCACAGTGACGGGCACCATGTGATCGATAATTTAACGGATATTATAATTTCAGAAAAAAAAAGAAAATTAAATATCACTCACCAAACCCACTTGCCATATTTTTAAAAAAATATAATAATTTCATTTAACGCATTTATTGGGATTTTTATTTCGTGAAATCAGTGTCAAAATATTTCCTTCATCTTCCCATTAAAAACAAGGAAAAACTTAGTTTTTTGGGGGGTGAAGGGGAGGGAGGTGAGGGGCCAAAAATCTGATAAAATGCGTTGTCATTGTCAGCGAGTCTATGTGCTGAGTTGCTGCTCGATCGTCGGGAAGTGGGTCAATAAGCCGTCCGAAGATTTTGCCAGCCAAAAACAAACGCCAAGTTAATATCAAGGATTTTTCAAAAGGAGAAAGATCTTTAAACAAGAATCTCATTAAGGTCATAGAAGCATTTGACCAGGTCACGCGTATGAAAACCTGGTATATTTCTGTTTCCTTGATGCCCTGCTAGGAAGCTCCTTCATATCTAGTCCCCGTAACTCGGTATAAGGATTTCCTAGAATAGCGTTTGCATGTTGAACTCACTGGCAAAATAATTGTGTACATCTTGTCTCGACAACTCAAAGAGCTGTTCTGATGGAGAAATATTTGGGGAACTATACTATTTTAAACAATAGTGGTTTTTTAAGCTATATGGTTTAACGCATTTAGTCCCTGTAATCTGGGCATCTTCAAGATCAGAAGAATTAAAACCAACTTATTGAGTTTCTCTTCCATGGATCAGAGCTCTGCAAGATTATAAGCTTATAACAGTGGTCAGGAAACTCATGAGGCAAAAGAGCCAAAAATCAGCAGAAGGATTTTTCAACAATTTTTTGAGAGCCAAATTTCTTTTCAAGAACCATGTTTTTCGAAGTCAAAACCGATTTGTGGCTGGCTGGCCAAGCCGCACTCAGCCGCGATTTGCCAACCAGTGCACTATCAGAACGAAAGGCAGCAGTTTTCCCTTGTTCGGATATCTTGGAAACTTCTAACTAGAGAAAATCTCCGATGAAAAGCTCAGACACAGATCGAGAGGGACAACCATCGCCCACACCGTACAGACCCGTCGCTTGTGATGGTCTGGTCATGTTTGCGGAGTGCCGGCAAGCTCACTTCACGTGGGCGGAAACAGCAAGGGCAGCCTAGTGGAAACTAAAAACGCGAAAGACTCATATGAGCTTGGGCAGAACAATTGATGAAGGATCCATGGAACGGAATTTCATACTCTGATGAGAACTAACTCTCAGAAACAGAAGTTGGCTTTCTTGACCAGACGATATAGAGAAGTTGGGCCTCTTGGCCAGTCAGCCCACGGGACACGCAGGATCAAATAATTTGAATATAAGCTAGAATCTATTATATGTGTTACAACTTCAGTCAATCAGGGCTGGTGTAGCCCCCCCCTCCCCCAATGAAATAAAATAAATAAATGGATCCACCTCGGGTGCGGTATTAAATACTTTGTGGTCCAAGTGCCTGACATTGTAATGCACACACCAGAGAACAGTGTTTCGTCGCCAGTTTATAGAACAGAACCATTTTCAGAGCTACCTTCTTGGCGCACGTTCTGCCAACACGCATGTTTGCTTTGTTAAAAGTCAACATATTTCTACCCTTTTGTTGGGCGGTGGTTCTCAAAGAGCAGAGCGAGGGGGGGGGGGTGTGCCACGCATGGAGACTTTCACTGGACAGATTATCATAACAACAGCTGTTGATCATAGCGGATCTTCATTTAACAACACGAGTAGAACAAAAAGTCATAGTTATAGTTTCTGTCATCTCTTATATACATTGTGTGGTTTTGTTTCGTCATGATGACCTTTCACAACAGCCAACCCTACTTCACATGTTTTATATCGACAGAACTGAGTGGGGGAACAAGGGCTGTCACGTAGCGAGCTTTCATGCCTGACATCTGAACTCCGGTAAAACGGTTAAAAAAAAAGTATGCAAGGGGATGTAACTACTTTGTTAATCAATAAAGAGCAAAGGGTGAAGTGTACGACTTTTTGTTGAATTTTTGTGTAGGACAGGCAGTATGACTATTGTTAAAGGCCAGCAGGTAGGGTGTAGGACTGTCTGTAGGAATATTGTTTAAAGGTCGGCAGGTAGGGCGTAGGACTGTCTGTAGGAATATTGTTTAAAGGCCGGCAGGTAGGGCGTAGGACTGTCTGTAGGAATATTGTTTAAAGGCCGGCAGGTAGGGCGTAGGACTGTCTGTAGGAATATTGTTTAAAGGCCGGCAGGTAGGGCGTAGGACTGTCTGTAGGAATATTGTTTAAAGGCCGGCAGGGCATGGTGTAGGACTGTCTGTAGGAATATTGTTTAAAGGCCGGCAGGTAGGGTGTAGGAGTGTCTGTAGGAATATTGTTTAAAGGCCGGCAGGTAGGGTGTAGGACTGTCTGTAGGACTATTGTTTAAAGGCCGCAGGGCATGGTGTAGGACTGTCTGTAGGACTACTGTTTGAATTTTAAGGGCAGGATATATTATTATAGAAAATGAGAAGTTAACTGTCTTTTTTATGTGACGCTTTGACCCACTGGCTATTTTCTCAAAATACCTGAACCCGGTGTCCATAAACCGCACCTGGTTAAGTCCTATTTTTTTTAAAAATATCCTGTTATTCAATGACATTTTCGTCTCACTTTCAGTCAACCCTGATAATAACAACAATTCTACCCTTGCTCAAATACGAACTATTATGCACCAGGGTTGAGAATCATTGATGAATAATTTACTCAATGACATGAAAAAAAAAAAAAAAAGAAACGATAACTTCATTTAGTATGGTGATCCCAAAAGTCAGGCCCCACATTGATAATAACAACAATTCTACCCTTGCTCAAATAAGAACTATTATGCACCAGGGTTGAGAATCATTGATGAATAATTTACTAAATGAAATGAAAAAAAAAAAAAAAGAAACGATAACTTCATTTAGTATGGTGATCCCAAAAGTCAGGCCCCACATGGTTTTAACCGACATTTTTAATGTCCCGAATTCTTTCGTCAGTTGCTTTCAAGTTCTCTCATTTTTTTTTCTTCGCATCTTTACAGCCATTTTGTAATGGATCATAATAAAACCGTAGACATTAAATGTTTGGTTTGAATTCCTAAAACAAACTAAAAGCTGTCCAGCTTTGTCGTAGAATAAAGGATAAGTAAATAAAGGACTGCGTTCAAGCTGTGTGAAGGAAATACTGGAACAAGGTATTTGGAAGCTTAAAATATATAAAGACAGGACAATAAATGGATAACGTATCGGATAAGGTTTTGGTAGAAGTTTTCATCACCGCAGCTTTTCGCCGTTGCAATGGCGCTTACGAGATGACGCGTTAAGTGGACCTTACGAGATGACGCGTTAAGTGGACCTTACGAGATGACGCGTTAAGTGGACCTTACGAGATGACGCGTTAAGTGGACCTTACGAGATGACGCGTTAAGTGGACCTTACGAGATGACGCGTTAAGTGGACCTTACGAGATGACGCGTGAAGTGGACCTTACGAGATGACGCGTTAAGTGGACCTTACGAGATGACGCGTGAAGTGGACCTTACGAGATGACGCGTTAAGTGGACCTTACCAGATAGCGCGGTCATTAGACCGTTGGGGGGGGGGCGCTTGTGGGTGGGTGCGATACAAAATAAGTAAGATACACGCCAGTTTGGCCAATTGCTGGTGGGGGGTGGAAGGTGACACCTTTAAATTAAGAGATCATGATAAACGCAGTATGAGAATCCATGACGAGTGATGTCCTAAAAATTAGCTTTTGTGTCGTATGAGTCCCAAACACCCAGAAGTATGTCCATATATCCAGAGGTGTGTCCTATATACCCATAAGTGTGTCTATTTCGCAAACACCTTCTGGGATGATTGTCTACCATATTTTCCATTTAATGCATAATGGCTGTGTTGCTCACGGTTGAAATGGCTAGAAAGACTTTGCCATTGTATGCTGGTAATTAGTTTTTGTAGTGTTGCGTTTGTTTTAAATGTGGTAAATTATAGGGTTTTTTTTTGTTTTGTTTTTTGTTTTGTTTTTTTTTTTACTCTCGTACCGCGCTTCGAGCCTTTGGGGATGAAGCTTGTTTTTGAAATACACTTTATTATTATTATTATTATTATTATTAATATACCCAGGAGTATGTCCAAATACCTAGAAGTGTGCCCATCAAACCATACTTTTGTCATTTATACCCAGAAGTGAGTCCCATATACCCAGAAATGTGTCCACTATACACAGAAGTGTGTCCCATCAAACCAGAAGTTTGTCACATATATTCAGAGGTGTGCCCCCGATATCCAGACGTGCGTCCCATATATCCAGCAGGGTCACATATACCCAGAAGTGTGTCATATATATCTAGAGGGGTGTCCCATATATCCAGCGGTGTGTCCCATACACCCAGAAGTGTGTCCCATATACCCAGAAATGTTTCCGATATAAACAGAAGTGTTGTCCAATAAACACAGAAGTGTGTCCCATATACCCAGAAGTGTGTCCCATATACCCAGAAGTGTGTCCCATATACCCAGAAGTGTGTCTCATATAACCAGAAGTGTGTCCCATATACCCAGAAGTGTGTCCCATATACCCAGAAGTGTGTCCCATATACCCAGAAGTGTGTCCCATATACCCAGAATTGTGTCCAATCAAACCAGAAGTTTGTCCAATCAAACCAGAACTTTGTCCCATATATCCAGAGGTGTGTCCCATATATCCAGACGTGTGCCCCATATATTTAGAGGTGTGTCCCATATATCTAGCGGTGTGCCACATATACCCAGAAGTGTGACCCATATATCTAGCGTCCTATCATATATAATAATAATAATAATAATAAAGTTCATTTAAAAAACACGCTTCATCCCCAAAGGCTCGAAGCGCGGTACAAAGTCAACAAAAAATATCTATAATTCACCACATTTAAAACAAACGCAACACTACAAAAACTAATTACAAGCATACAATATCAATACAATATACCGAAAAGTGTGTCCAATTCACCCAGAAGTGTGTCCCATATACCCAGAAGTGTATCTTATACATCCTGAAGTGTGTCCCATATAACCAGAAGTGTGTCCCATATATCTAGCGTCGTGTCACATATACCAAAAAATGTGTCCAATACATCAAGAAGTGTGTCCCATATACCCAGAAGTTTGTCACATATAGCCGGAGGTGTGTCCCATATATCCAGCGGTGTGTCAGATATACCTAGCAGTGTGTCTCACATATCCAGAATGGTCCCATATACACAGAAGTGTGTCCCTTATACACAGTAGTGTATCCTATATACCCAGAAGAGTGACCCATATATCAAGAGGCGTGTCCCATATACCCAGAAGGGTGTCTCCTATATCTAGCGTTGAAAAATATACCCAGAAGTGTGTCTAATATACCCAGGAGTGTTTCCAATATACACAGAAGTGTTGTCACATATACCCAGAAGTGTTTCCAGTATACACAGAAGTGTTGTCCAGTATGCACCGAAGTGTTTTACAGTATACACAGAAGTGTGTCCCATATACCCAGAAGTGTTTCCAGTATACACAGAAGTGTTGTCCAGTATGCACCGAAGTGTTTTACAGTATACACAGAAGTGTGTCCTATATACCCAGAAGTGTTTCCAGTATACACAGAAATGTTGTCCAGTATGCACCGAAGTGTTTTACAGTATACACAGAAGTGTGTCCCATATACCCAGAAGTGTTTCCAGTATACACAGAAGTGTTGTCCAGTATGCACCGAAGTGTTTTACAGTATACACAGAAGTGTGTCCTATATACCCAGAAGGTAACCCATTTATCCAGAGGTTTGTTCCATATACCCAGAGGTGTGTCCCATATACCCCGAGGTTATTGTCGTATGATGTATATCCAGAGGTTTGTATCGTGTGACCAGAGGTTTGTATCATGTGACCACAGGCTTGTCTCGCACAACCAGGGTCCATGTTTGTGCCTAAAATGTTCCACTCATATGACCTGATCAAATCAGGTCTATGGATTCCGTTTCTCAAGCATTCATGTTCACTATAATTCAGGTGAGAAAAGTAGGTCACATACTTGAGAATTCAGGATACTGTGGCCTACATCTATGTTGTCCAAGATACACTGTCAGGTGGTTCGGGAGTGGGCATGAACTTCCCCCAACCCCTATAATTAAGTCAGGGGGAATGAGTCATTTATTTATTTGTAATATTTGGAATGAGTCATTTATTTATTTGTAATATTTGGAATGAGTCATTTATTTATTTGTAATATTTGGAATGAGTCATTTATTTATTTGTAATATTTGAAATGAGTCATTTATTTATTTGTAATATTTGGAATGAGTCATTTATTTATTTGTAATATTTGGAATGAGTCATTTATTTATTTGTAATATTTGGAATGAGTCATTTATTTATTTGTAATATTTGGAATGAGTCATTTATTTATTTGTAATATTTGGAATGAGTCATTTATTTATTTGTAATATTTGGAATGAGTCATTTATTTATTTGTAATATTTGGAATGAGTCATTTATTTATTTGTAATATTTGGAATGAGTCATTTATTTATTTGTAATATTTGGAATGAGTCATTTATTTATTTGTAATATTTGGAATGAGTCATTTATTTATTTGTAATATTTGGAATGAGTCATTTATTTATTTGTAATATTTGGAATGAGTCATTTATTTATTTGTAATATTTGGAATGAGTCATTTATTTATTTGTAGTGGTCCGTTTACTTTCTCATGTTCCTTTTTAATGTTGTCTTAGAAACGGTGGATCCGAGCATGTGATCACAAGAATTGTTCCAGCTTCTGACCCCAGTGCACTCCGTTCTCTGTTGGTCGCCTGTAGCTATTCCACCCTTTTTCCCCACTCTGTCTATGTAGGTAGGCATCTAAGTGTCCACAATTTGGAGTGCGTACAACAGATGATGAGATCTGTGTCAAAGTCAAAGGGTCGGACCTGGTAGCAAAGTCAAAGGGTCGGACCTGGTAGCAAAGTCAAAGGGTCGGACCTGGTAGCAAAGTCAAAGGGTCGGACCTGGTAGCTGTCTGCAAATGATCAAAAATTAAACAAAGGGGAATAAGTTAATTTAAATTATTTAAAAAGTATGTTAACCAGATGCAAATGCTTCATAAAGGCAGATCGGATCCATAAATTGGTTGGCAATATTCTCGTTTGTCACCAGAGTAACATATACCAATGATATTCAGAACTCAAGCGACACCGTTCCAATCCTAAAATTTGCTGATGATACCACCATCGTTGGCTTACTATCTGAGGGGAAAGGGTTATACCGCAACTTAGTTACAAGCTTTATCTATTGGTGCGATGAAAATTTTCTCCAGCTGAATGTTTAAAAAAAAAAAAGGAAATGTTGTTGATTTCAAGAGGGGGAAACACCAGATTACAGTTCTCAACATAAGAATTCAAAGTGTACAGAAAGTAGAGACATACAATAATAATAATAATAATAATAATAATAAAGCCTATGTGAAAATCACGCTTCATGCCCAAAGGCTCGAAGCGCGGTACAAAGTCATCCATATAAAAGAGAAGTGAAAAAATCTATATTTTACCACATTGAAATACAAAGCCCAAGATTTAAAAAAAACTACATACGAGAATACCAATTCTAAGTCTTTCATCCCTTGCAACCATTAACAACACAGGCCACTATACATTCAGGAGATAATAGCTAGCTGGACAAGATGGTAGACATCAACCCAACAGATGTTTGCGAAATAGAAATTTTTTCAACTCGGTTTTGAAAGTATCCTCTGTCTCCTATATATAAGGCAATATAAGTACTTAGTTTTCACCGTTAATAATAAGCTAACCTGGCGTGAGCACGGCAAAATGCTGTATAAAAAATTCAAGCAAATACTTTTCTACCTTTAAAAAAAAACTGTACAATTTCGGCGCAAACAAACAAGTCGTTAACTTATTCTACAGTGCAACAATTAATTGGAAGCCTACTTAATTTCAGTACTAACTGCTGGTGTGGGAAGTTATCGTCTGATATTAAACACCGTTAAACGGACTAATCAAGAAAGCTAGGAACGTAACACAAACTAAACATCCTTGTAAAAACTAAACATCTCAGACACTTAGGATCGGCCGGTTCGGGGCGAATTCTTTCTCTCAGGGCGAGGACTGAAAGATATACAAATTATTTTGACCCCCCCAATCTGCACGAATCTAAATGAGAACTAATAAGTCCCTGATATGGCAGAGAGAGATCACTGAATGGCTATTTCTTATAGGGAAGTAATGTAATGTAGATGTCTTGTGTTCAAATTGTTTTAATTATGTGCCGAAAATGTACAATGCAATAAAAAAAAACATTTCTATTTGTTTAGATCAATAAAAGAATCTTATCTTATCTTATTATATTCAAAATGACAAATAATGAATTATTAATAATCTAAGGACATTTACGATTTAAATCTCTTATTTAAATTACACTTTTGACGTGACTAGTGGACTGCTTCCATTTCCGGCTGCTTACCAACAAGCTGGCTGCTTCCTATTCAGTGTATTTGGTAGTGATATTATATTACAAATAATTCTATATTATGTTTGACAGAAAGTATAAGAATGAGCTTTCCAGACGTAACGCCAAAGAACCGAAATATTTAGATACATTCTGATTCTTAAAAAACAATCATAATAATATTTATTTTATATTATGTTACGGAAAGCGATACATTTAAATGCGCAAAAAATACTAGACTATATTTTCACTTTTATTTTAGAAAAAGTTTAAGTATTATTATAATAAATTACAAATAAATTCAAAGTACCAACTAAGGAAATATTTTAAGCCTTTTATCCGAATGTAAAAGTTATGAGAACAAAAAATATTAATCAAAATATTATGATCTAAGAATTGCATCTTAATCACATTTATCGGGAAAACCCAAACATCTGTTATTGTTAGTGCGTTTTTTAGTGCGTTGTGAATATTGCGATATAAAAAAATAAAATTAATTTTATCTAAATAATTACGCAAACGCGATTGCCTATTTTAGCCACAGCCATGGTTTCTTTGATTTTCATAACCGTGGGTGACAAAACTGATAATGCATTTTCCCCTTCTTAAAAGTAAAATTAATCAATATAATATATGGCTTTTTAAATTGCTAAATTTGTCTAAAATTATATACAACTTTGTATTTTTAACATTCAATAAGTTTTTACTTTTATTCTTTCCAAAAATATACTTTAATTAAATTTATAAAGTACGGGAGTAAAAATTTAACCTTTAAATGTAAATTTAATCAGTGCAGCGAAACTACATATCCAAATAGTATTCACTAATGCACTTATAACTCATCTAAATAAGAACAAAGCATGTGAAATGCAAAAAAAAAAAAAAAAATTGTTTTTTGTTTAAATAAAGGGGGTACAATTAAAGTACGGGAGTAAAAATTTAACCATTAAATGTAAATTTAATCAGTGCAGCGAAACAAAATATCCAAATAGTATTCACTAATGCAATTATAACTCATCTAAAAAAGAACAAAGCATGTGAAATGCAAAAAAAAAAAAAAAAATTGTTTTTTGCTTAAATAAAGGGGTTACAATCCCGTGGATGATTTTATGTATTAATTTTTTTACACTTTATTGGGGGAAGGGGGGAGGGGGGAATACAATACTTTCATAAGGTTTCTTTTATTCGGTAAACTATATCTAAACATAGATAAAAATTAAGGTATGCATGTATGTATGTCCTGTGTGTGCTCCTATACCATTCATCCGAAAGCTATAAAACTTTAATGAGTTGTTGTACACACGCCTGCAAATGTGTCTGAAGTATTACACACATTTTACAATATTCCTTTTTTGCCCGGGGCCCGAAATTCTTTTTTTATTCCCTTTTATGGGCTAAAATAATTTCCGCATTACGTTCCTATACCATTCATCAGATTGCTTAAAACTTTGGTTTTTGGGACCGTGGGCCTTAACAATTGTTTTCCTTATATGAGCTTTACAAATATAATTTGTTCAACAGCGCGCAAAAAATATTTCCCGATTACTTCGCTAAATGATTTTTTTTTATATATAACGCAACTGCATTTGGTGCGTAATATTTTCTTTTCCGAAAATGAAATCGTCTCAATTTTAGTATGGTGTAAAAAAATATTCGGTTTAAAAGTGGTTGGGTCATCAGAATATTTAATATATGTCATGGGCGTGAAATAAAAAGTAAACAGTGATGTATTATGGGGGGGGGAGGTTGCAAAGATTGAGATTCTTAAATGTGCGTTATTTGAGTTTATGTTTTGTCAATCAACTTCAGCAGATGGGAAGTTCACGCATGGCTATCATCAATGTTTGGCGGGCTAGATCTAGTGTCTATTTAAGGCGGATGTAAGACCTGGACAGGGACTAAAGTCGATGCCACTTGTAATTTTGATGAGAGGGTGTAAGTGTAATCATGATTGATTGATTTATTTATTTAGGCATTTTTATATAGCGCTTACCTTAAAGCTCTAAGCGCTTCACAATTATTAACAACATGTACATTACTTAAATGGCTAAAGTAAAATAAAAATGAAAAACCAGAGACACTAGAATAGTAACAACTATGTTAAAAATGACTAAGGAAACAGTAGCTTAAACATTAAAATGGCTATAAAAACGAGTACACTTTGGCACGTTTTGGCCTATACTACAGGATCAACCCGAGACAGAAAATGAGGCAGGGCAAGGAGGGTGCATAACAGGTCATAGGCGGACCTAAACAGATGGGTTTTAAGGGACTTTTTGAAAGTGGATGAGTTTTCACAATGATTGATGTGAAGGTGTAAGTGTAATCATGATTGATGTGAAGGTGTAAGTGTATCATGATTGATGTGAAGGTGTAAGTGTATCATGATTGATGTGAAGGTGTAAGTGGATCATGACTGATGCGAGGGTAGAAGTATATCATGACTGAGGCAATGGTGTAAGTGTTAGTGTAAGTGTAATCATGAATGATGTGAGGGTGTAAGTGCAAGTGTAACCACGCCACACGATATGGCGCAATGAGAATTCATTAAAGGAAGTGGCGGTTACTTGAGTATTGGGGTAATAGGTTGTAAGATCTCACGTGCATGACGTCATGAGTCGGTACTGCCACATGGTTTAGTAGAACGATACTATATCTGGATTAGAACGATACTATCATTGGTTTAGAGCGATGCCATCCTCCCCCCCCCCTTTTTTTTTTCTATTTTAAACGATACTACCATTTTCAAGAACGATACTCAAATTTTGTTTAGAACGATACTACTCCACGGTTAAGAGCAATACTTCTCCCAACAAAGTAGCAGTTTTACGTCATAAAATATTTGCCACTGAGATGTGCTATATACAGGTCCATTATTTACAGGTGCATTATATACAGGTCCATTATATACAGGTCCATTATACCCAGGGCTTTTATACCAGTTTTAGGAAAGGAAATAAGTGCATGTGAACCAAATCGTTCAAGATTTCTAGGGGAGGTAAACAAACCCACCCAACCCTAACCCCAATGGCGTTGTGTGATCGGTCAGGGGCGTTCACTTTGAACATTCACATGACATGTATGGGAGTTCCTTGTAGCCTTCGTGGCAATCGTTTGAAGTTTTAACATTAGCCAAGGTTGGTCCACGTCCGTAGCGGATACAGATTTTTGCCACCCCCCTTGCACGAACCCCCAACCCCCTCCAGCCGACCGAAAGTGCCACACCTCCAAATAAAGAACAAAAAACCCCTCCCCGCCCGGGGCGACTTTGTGTGCAGCATTTTCGTGCAGTAAAAGTGGTCACGTGACTCTCTCGTTAAGAAATTTGACAACAAAAAGAACGGTGGGACTGAAGGCCTTATATTACTGAGCCTAAGTACGGGAAAACGTTTGTACCAGATTTGGGATAGAGGCTGTGTGATAACATTAGGGGAAGAACACCGATAATTTAAAGTATAGATCTACTGCTGAGCACGTCATACGACCAAACGAAAATTTACACATTTTTTTGATTAAAGGACGACTGGAAATGGTTTTGTTCTCGTGATCTCTTAAAAAAAACAGTTACGCCACTGTATTACGTTATAAATAATTACGGTCAGCGGCGTAGGAAGGTAAGTGAGGAGTGGGTGGGGTGGTCCACCCCAGGCGGCACCTTTTTTTTTCTATTTCAAAGGAGGGGTGGCATTTTCAGCCAACTGTAGAAGTTTTTTTTTTTTTTTCCCCCGTGGAAGGGGTTTGGGGGGGGGGGAGGGGGGGGAGGGGGGTGGCTACAATCTTTAACCCCGACCCAGGCGTCTCTAAATCATAGCTATGCCATATTATTGGTACCATTTTAAGTTTGGTTTTTAGTGCTAAACGTATGACACATAGCGAGAAGAGAATTGCGACACGCGGGTCCTATGCTACATGCTGACTGCAGTATTCCTGTGTTGATAAGCGAGAGAGGGAGGATAAAAAAAAGGGGGAGAGGTAGGCCTACCCCCCTTGCGCAAGAAATCTTCATTCATAAAACTGCACGTGGTACGTTACGCATACCGGGACGTGTAATCGCTTCCGGAACTTTATAGTAATCGTGTTAGCCTTTTTATATTACTTACGTTAGAAAAGTTACAAATCGAGAATCGATTCTTTTCAATTGCTAAGAACTGAATGAACCGTAATGCTTATTGCAAAATAGTTGGGGATTTTCGTTGAAATACTTTTTTTCTTTGCGCAATTTGTGGTCGCATTTACATACAAGTATTTCAAAATGCAGAGATAATGTATTAAGCTAGACTTCTGATAAAGTTTTCTCCCAAAATCAAACAGAGTAAATTCTAAATAAGTAGCAGATGTTGTAGTCCGGTGTTAAAAAGAGTGTCGCGCATTTGTATGTCTTTGTTGATTTGTGTAAAGTTTCAATTAATCCTATTCAAGGTAAGGTCAGGCATTCTTTACATTAATTTTCTGAGTAGGCCCTATAGTTAAGTGAAATCATGTTAATGACGTAGTAAGCGCTTTTGCAAATTTAGTTGCTCCGTGACCCGGGGGGGGGGGGGGGGGGGTACCCTCTCTTTTTTATTTTGGGTTTTTTTTTTTAAATGTATTATAATAATGTTTTAAAGAATGGAAATATAATTAAACACTACATACACTATTTTCGGTCTCGCTTTCAAATAACTTTCGTCCAATGGGCGTTGACCTATGTCATGTGTTTATTTATGGCACCAATCACTTTGCAGTAAACCAACGACATGTACCAATACCCAAGAATTTTTGTACAAACTATTTGAAGGATTTTAAAAAAAAAATATGCAAAATTATTAATGAAACTAATATTACATTGACGTATAAAATAAAAATCAATTTAATAACTTTTTTATTGGGGGGGGGGGGGAATTAAAAAATTTCTTTTCCATAAACAGTTGTTTCCTTTCGCATGCTCCATTGTCAGCATTGTTACCATGGGGCGACACCCAAGTGGTGACGTCATCTAAATTTCAAAGGCAGAACATGAATAATATACATAGTGAAAACGATTTAAGATATTAATTTTGGTGGAAAAAAAATATTTACAAATTATCTGAAATTGACCTCTGGCCATTCAAAACTATAACTCACAATTATAACTAATTGTCATTAAGATGTGACCAGCCTGTTCAATACGCGGAGTGGCGGCCATGTTGAAATTTTTAATATGACACGAGACCCAAATCTATTTTCTCGTCTTGTAAAACCAGGCTATTTGTAAAGTTTTAATATTTGTACAAACAATATTAGAAATAGTAAATCGTAGCTTGCAAAATTTGAGATGGCATGGTTTTCCCCTAATTTAAATCCACTTGAACAAATACTTGACAAATACTTGGTTGGAATGCATTTACTTTAGCTGAGTCCCAACATTTAGGATGTATTGAGATCAGACATGAACATTGATTAAAACGACAATGCTCCAAGAATAGTAGACGGATATCAAGTGTTAGTTAAAGATTGTACTGGGCAATATAAAGATATTATAATATATTTGGGTCCTATGACAATGTTAATGTAACAAAAGAAAGGTCAACATGGCTTCCATTCTGGGGGTCTACGGCTGCCATTGTAGGGATGTTGCAGCATGTGATACAAACGGTGTTTGAACAATTTGAAAACAACACAAACATCAGATCTTCACAACTTCTGGATGTAGTTTGCTGCCTATTTTAAAGATTGGTCAATGTTTTCAATTAATTTATAAGTATTCAGATTAAATGAAACTTATTATTATTAGGAAAAAAAACAAAAACTCGATTAATACTTTGGACTTTGGAGCCAACAAAGGGTGCATCTGAAATGTTGGACGTTATTCTTACTGGATAGTGTGTTGATGGACTTCGAAAATTACGGCAGACGAACATTACAATGCGAATTTCTATAAAAATTATTACCGATAATAAATAAAAGAAGACTTTTGTCTTAACATTATCATAAAACATTAATGAATTCATGAAAATGAGTTGAAATTTTCAATGGCACAAGGTTTATAACTCCAGTAATGTAAGTCCAAAGAAGATAATGATTACCCCCCTTTATTAATAAAACATTGTTTAAAAAAAAAACACAAAAAAAAAACAACTTCAGACTCAAACCAACAGAAAAAAATTATGAAAACTTGTCAGTTCTGTAAAGAAAAAAAAAAGAAATGCAGACAAACAGTAGAAACACATCCTTTATTGTGATATAATCTTTAACATAAATGAAGAAGACACAGTCCACAGATTCCATGCTAGCATTCATGCTTCCCTGACAGCTCCCCATTCTCCAACAGGGATGCATCTAACTTGACCCACTAAAGCACTACCACTCAAACATTATGATTCTCTTTTAAACTAACTTCCTTAACGCATTTTGTTAACAAGGTCATCCTCATGTACCCGCAAAACAAATAATTTAAAGTTGGAAATACTCTTTTAAAAAAAAAAAAAAAAAAAAACCCAACGTGTTCACTCCCGAACTAAAACTGATTTGATTACTTCACTCAACAATTAAAACCTGTGAAGAGTAAAGTGTTTAAAAGAGTTACCGTAAATCACTACAGAAGGAGGGCTCATGATATCATAATACAGTCCTGCGGCTAAACTTTCAAATTGGGCCGTGCATATGGCAGGTGCACATGACGCTTCTTCCTAGCTGCACCTCACTTTTATTGCATTGGTGGATGGTAAACAATTCATCTAACCGGATGTTTCAACATGTCCATGACTGAAGCCTTACACAGCCCACTGCGGTAGGTACAAGAAATCAGGATGTGTCGGTTAAAAATTGTTTGAACCTGATTTGTGAATGGAGTGTAACACGTTCCTCACACATTCAGAATTGAAAGCACACTAGCCTGGGCTTTTTTAACCTTCTCCATTGATGAATGTGCACATTTACATTCATATTGATGAATGTGCACATTTACATTCATATTGATGAATGTGCACATTTACATTCATATTGATGAATGTGCACATTTACATTCATATTGATGAATGTGCACATTTACATTCATTCATGCATTAAAGATCATAAAGAAAGTTTGTTCAAGGTTGCAAAGATATAAATTGTGTTTATTAAGACCTTGAGATCCAACAAGGATGAAGAACCAAATATTTTAAAAAAATTAACTAAGATGTTTGATTCTTAATAACGTTCACAATTTTCTTTTCTCTTTGCAGTTCACATCAGCATGACTGACGGTGACGTAAAAATTTCACATCAGCTTTGGACAGTGTTGAAAGTGCTCTAAGTAACTTTGTTAAATATCTCATTTCATTCATATAAAGTTTTTAGGAAATCCCTTTGCCAGGCTCTGTTAATCCTTGTCCTTGTAAAGATCTGACCACTGGGCGTTGCCTAGTCTTACTTCCTGCTCTCTCACTTCAAGCCAAGACGGCAGGTACTCGGGTGGTTTATCTAAATTCGGATACTTGGGACGTGGTTGCGGGGGTCGCATCGGGTCAACTTTTTTCAGTTTGCGTTTTAGGACCTCCTCTTGGATGTCTTTCACATGCCTGTAGTTATCAAGATAGCTGTGGAAATAAAATAAAACACAATAGATGTTAAATCACTGTTAAAACATGAGTTTTTGATTGATGCGTTTACCAAATAGGCCAATTCTAATCCATTTAAAGTTATACATTTGTTCTTGTGATTTCACAGTTTATATGTCATTATTATAGTTATAGCTGTTGTAAACAAATCAAAAGCAGAAACATTAAAGCAGAAACAAACAACTTGCAGTTTGAAAGACAAAAACCAAACTAAGTAAATATTAATTAAAATGCTTTGTTTGCATTAGCTTATATATAACTATAAGAATATGAGTTTTTATAGCATCTAATAATTTGTAACTTTATTAACTGATTTTTCTTATACATTTCTGGAATCATATGTAGGTTCAAAATTTTATAAAATATTTCTATCTTTTAATTGGTTTTTATTTAATTCTCAATTTAATTTTAAATGTACCCAGAATGCAACAATCCACATACAACGCTCAAGTATTATGGCATTAGAAATCCTAAAAAGGCTTACAGCATGGGTCCTCAAATCCTCAAATTATGTCTCGCAGGCCATATCAAGTCACAGTGATCACTGCCGCACAGTAGCAGTGACACATCTGGAGCCAGATATTGACCAAGAGGAGAGCCATACTTAACATTGAAATACAAATAACTTTATGTTGATTAAAATTATTAATTATCAAAAGTATTGTAATTTTTTTTATTACTTTTTTTTTTTATTACAATTAGATTTGTGCCGTGTTATATAGCCGCTCGTTCATTTTTTTCTCTTAAAAGTATAGTTTGGCTCCCAACATTAGAAAGTTTGAGGACTACTATACTAACCCACACACACACTCAGTAGAAAATGTATCCGTAAATGTTTTTGAAAGAAATTTTGTCGATGGAAAATTTACAAGCGAAAATTTGATCGAACGGAAATTTTGTCAAATATTTTATTCAGTTCACACTTTAAAATTTTGCGTCAAATTTCTTTTTGAACACAATATTTCAGCTGTTTACCTTCAAACTCTTAAAATCGTACAATATCATCACAAAATCTTTCAATACATTATCCTAATAGTAAAAAAAATAAACATACAGTATATAATTATACACCTCTAAATCGTACATTGTACGCCAAAATCATAAGAGTAAACAGGTCTGTTATTTTGTTTTACTATATAGTATAGTGCATTCAAAAAGAAATTTGTTGCAAAATTTTAATGTGTGAACTGAAAAAAAGATTCGACCAAATTTCTGTTTGATCAAGCTTCCGTCGACGAAATTTCTTTCAAAACAAATTTCTGGTAACCAGAAGAAAATGGTCACGTGTCAATTCTGGATTTGATTGCATTTCACTGCTTTTACCAAAATTTATAATTTAGATGTGCTAAAGACCATTTTGTTGAAACATAACATTATTCCTACTTTGCTACCCGGTACAACTATATTCAAACAAAAGCTAAACTACATTGGAGAACTAAGAACTGTTCAAACTAAACATTGTAAAAGAAATAGTGTAACAAGGTATGCTGAAGCTTGAAATGAAAAGACAAGACAATAAAAGGAAAACATTTTGGTTGAAAGCCTTCTTCAGCAGTGAAGACAAAACAAGAAATAAAAAGGAAATCTCTTATTGTCCTGTCTTTTATTTTCTAGCTTCCACATACCTTGTTCCAATATTTCTTTTAGACAGCTTGAAAACAGTCCTTCATTAATGTTAATGTTGTAAAACTGAGGAATATTTTCCAATGTTCTTCAGCAAGATCAGTACTTGTTATAAATAAACCCACCTTGACAGTCAGTTGCCACCATTTTGATCATAAAATAACCAGATACAATCAATATAAACCACCCGCACCACCCCCCCCCCCCCACTTATAACAAAAACGAAAAACTAAACCCTACTTACACATTGAATGGTAGCCTATGTGGGTAATCAAGCTGTTCTGGGTGGTATGCAGGTGGATGGATGAATTCAAATGCTGGCTCCTTCATATCTGAAAGCCAACAATTTTTTACGTTGCTAAAATTATGTGTCTAAAAAGCAAATCAAGAAAATAAAAAAAAAATAAAAACAAAAACAACAACAATAATCCCAAAATACTTTGCTCATTATTTTATACATTAAAAAATATGATCTTATGCCTGTAATTTCTGCAAGTTGGAGCAAAAAAGAGATGACTTAATTTATATTAACATATGTTGAGTGATCATTCATTGTAACCAAACGTTAGAAAAAAAATGTTTAACAAAATGTAACCTGTCTTATTAATTTCATTTACTTCTTAAAAACAATTTTTCTTGGTTGAAATTAATTTACTTCTCAATTATAAACAAATTATGTATATAAAAGAAAGAACCGAAAAAAAAAAAGGCTGATTGTCATCTAAACTCCTAAAAATTCCATTAAAAAATACAAATATTTTAAAGGTCTACAAGTGAGGTGCAGAGCTAATGCTCATAGGATAAGTCAAAAGCCCACAACATAGCTTACCAAGAACATGATGAAAAAACGATGTGATTGACTTGTCCCATTCACTCTGAAAGAATGAGACACCTGCAGGTGTCAGATCTGCCTGGTGTTTGCGGTAGAAATCTAAGCTACTAAATGATCTGTCACGGAGTGACAGGCTGGGAAAAGAAATCGAAGGACAATAAAAATTTGGTATTCAACTATATTCTCAATCACAAATCTTAAATACGTTCTGTCAGATCAGTGTGTAGTAAAATCCCTGTATTCTATATACAAACACAAAACAAATCTGCACAATAAATGTAGCAACTGTATAATTTCATTTTGTCTAAGACTTAAGTTTTTTTTAAATTTACTTTAGTACAAAAAAACAGAATATTAAAATTGACATGTTAATAACACATCAAATCTTCAGATGTTTCAAGGAACTGTGGACTCGAAATCAATCAAGAGTTTCAAGGCACCCTGGCACCTGCTAGGAGCGGTTAGGATAGCCGCATCGTTTCCCAAACCGTTGCACATATTCCAGTACTTGGTTGCAGAACGTAGTTTATCAGAATGAGAACTGTCTTCATATTACAAACTTAATCACATAATAAATTGGTGAAGTGAGGAATATTCACACTCTTTACCAAACCCTTTAAAAATATTGTAGTAAACATATTACTCTACCAATAAACTATATTTCTCATTAGCACAGACCAAATGATTATCAAAGTCAATCAAAATTTGTATCAGTATTTCAGAACTGTGTTCCCTTGAACTGAAATCGTACAATACGGCATCTAAACATGTATTCATTATATATACTGTATGAACAAGTATATATAATGAATACAATAACTACTTGCATTGCAGTGTCTAGTGGGATCGAGTTAAGCTGGCGTAAAAAAAAAAATTAACTTTCAAAATTAAATGAACGACGTTTATATTGAAATCTGTGTCCACTTTGTTTTGCAGACATGTACTTGTTATAGATATTAATTTATATTGAGTGGATGTACAGATCACATGATCACGGTCTGTCACTGGTCAAAATAAAGATACTGGTGAAATTTAACGTGGTTCAAACTCGAAGTCAGATCAGCATAAAACAAGATGTATTTAAATACGAATTAATTAACAAATGATGACATTATTTAAAGAACCTACCAAGTAACTTGAGATTTATATTTAAGGAAAAGCTGTTTAAAAATGTTTTTTTTATATTATAGTCTGGTAACTACCACAAAATGTAAAAAATGTAAGGGGTGAAAAGAGGATTAGTGATGGAAACAAACGGGGGCATTAAAAATCGTACTTGCCAGTGTTTGCCGAATGAAATAAATATGTCACAAATTTACGTCATACAGCAGCGAAGAAAACAAAGGCGAGGATTGACTAAAATTGTCACTAAGCAACTATGCTAATATTACAGTTGCAGTGTCTAGCGAGTTAATTATGAAAACACACAAAGCAACAATATTACCATCACCACTATCATTACGAAAATGTGGTGGTTTTCATTTTATAGACTTAAATAATTAGACCTGCACACCCGTACACAAAGTCTCCCAAATCAACACCACCACATTCCCATCTCAGGGCAAAATAAATATCTGGTCCCCAACCAATCATATTTTTCTATCTATTTAATGCTGGATGTAGAGAGCAATTTAAAACTAACAACCGAAAAAGTTACTTTAATGATTATTTTTTAATCAGAAAAACTACAGGAATGTATATATTTTCAACCCGGTCTCTTAAAACCATAGATGTGACAAGTCTTCGCATAAAATCGTAAAATACACCTCGAAAATGTACACTGTATGCCAAAATTGTAAGAGTAAACATGTCTGGTATTTAGATAAAATTATGGTTACCAGTTTTCAGGCTTCTTGATGCTACTGAAGTCAACTATACGATCTTGCTTGTACAAAACAAAAACATATCTGAGGAAGCCTACTCCTTTGGGAGGAAATGGTTGTAAATAGTTGCATATCAGCTCCCCTTTGTTTAAATCATTGCCTGGAATATTACCCCTGAAAGGAAATATACACACAATCAATTTACAGTGCGTACATTATTATAAGTAGAAAATCTGTGAAATTAAAAAAGATTAATCGCTAATTAAATTCTAAAAAAAATATATATTTTTTTTTTAAATTATAATGATTGATTGAACTTTTCTCCAGTTAACAAAAAACACATTTCTAATCCCTGATTGATTAACAATTTATAAAAGACAACTTACACAAACCAATGCAGAATTTCTTTACTGCTATCTTCTAAGTTTCCATCAGGACTTGACATGACAAGAGTCCACAAACTGTCATCAGCAACTTTGAATGATACTGATGGCTTTGCTGATGTCTGTTAGGATAGACATGCTATAAATTATTTCAAGTAGAGGGTTGTTAGTAATAGTATCAATACAAAACAAAGGTGCATGGATCTTTTTTTTTTCGTGCAAGGATCTAACTGTATATATTTAAACAAATTCAAAAAGCATTTTAAACCCTATTTAAAACCATGAGGACTTACAGCTTGGAAATGTCTTGGTTCGCTATATCTTGGATATGTTGGATGTCTCAAAAGAACATGTTGCATGTTTCAGAAAAATATGATGGATGCAGAGGTATAATGTATGTAGTACAAATATTTGCTCTGTTTACATCATTAGCACAACTCATGTGGTTTAAATGGATGCAGTGGTGAGACTCGTAAGTAATTTATCTTCTATATTGAAATGATAGCAATTACAGAAATACTAATTACATGGAACTGATTATGATCTATTTAATTACAACAACCAATTCTGGAAATCTTTTATTTTTTATTTTAATTTTTAAATTAATGTTTAACTTTAGTCTGATAATACCATTTATTCCAATTATAGGCCAGAGACTATACTACCTCAGAATTGGATTCTGATTGTGAGTGAGGTAATCTAAAGGGGCATTCTAAAGATATTGTGGTGTATCAAATTTTTTTATTGTTCATATATTCCCACCACACTTCTCAACTATAAAGTGACCATGAGCCCTTCTTAAGAGTACATGCCTACCTCACAAGCAGGAATTATGTTTCCGTATCTTACAGGTGTGACCAACTCCTCATCATAATCATAAGCCACATCCAAGGGGATGACAGGAAAGAAATGAGCCCCATCAAAGAGGTCCTTGAATATCCCATAGTGCTCCGATATTTTTCTAACATGCTGAGGCATAGATTCATTATGCCAGTCTTCTTTCACACGCTCCATGTCAACATTTACTATATAAATGAAAACAAATATGACTCTTATTCAACATTACAAAATATTAACCAGGTGCATAAAATGGGCAGAATTACTTATATACATATATATATATATATATATATATATATATATATATATATATATATATTATATTGTCCTTCTGTCTATGTGAGACGCTGGAGTAGATATATATATATATATATATATATATATATATATATATATATATATATATATATATTATGGCATCCTTCCGTCTACGTGAGACGATGGAGTAGCTATATAGTTCTACACTTTGACGAGTGGCTTACTAGGCCAATCCTTGAATGGCAATCACGGCCGCATCTCTCGCAGGAGTATGTTGTAGCCCGGTATATTCTTGATTTTAGAATTGTTCTTTTTGATTCGAGGGCCTCATTTCGAGTAACTTCTGCCTTTTTCACTCCTCCAAACACTGATGTACGCAAGTTGGAGCGATGTTCGGCAATGAACTCCCATTCGTTTGTTTCAATATTGGCTTCCGTCATGCTTCGTTTGCAAACACCAATAAATCTCAGGCGTGGTCGACCAATATGTCTTGTCCCCTCTTCCAACTCTCCATACAGCAGTATCTTTGGGATACATCTTTCCTCCATTCTCCGTGCATGACCTAACCAGCGAAGGCGTCTCTTGATAAGAAAGGAGAATATGCTAAACATGTGTGCACTTTCCAAGACCTCCACGTTAGGCACCCTGTCCTGCCAATGAATGCGCAAAATGCGACGCAGACATCTTTGATGGAAGCTGTTGAGATCCGCTCCTGACTGGTATATGAGGTCCACACTTCGCTACCATATAGGAGCGAGCTAAGCACGAATGCCTGATTAACACTTATTTTTGTTTTATCAGTTAGATTGAGATTATTCCATACCCGCTTTTTCAGTTTAGCCATAGTTGCTGCTGCTTTTGCAATCCTGATATTGATATATATATATATATATATATATATATTATATTTGGCCCTATCTATAGATTTCTATTCCATTTATGCAGAGGAAACTTAACTTTGATATTTTCCAGAATGGAATTATTGGGAAAAACTTTTTAACAATTTCTCTCAAAGCCAGAGAAGAAATTATTTTTTTAAGTCCACTACAGAACAGTGCTTCACAGCACTCAGATATCTGGAGCTGGAAAGCCATTTTAACATACTTTAACATACTACTGTTTCTCACTGCTGTATGGAGACTGGGAATAAAGAAACATTAAAATTCAAGTTGACCCTTAAAAAGAAATTTGAAACTATCCAAATAATGTATGTGTTTTATAAGTTTATAATATGAGACTTTATTTGGGCCTTCCATAAATGATGTGAGGTTATTTTGGCTAATTTTTTTTTTTACATCCCCTTCACCCCCCGCCCCCCAACATCATCATACAATTTATTCACCCTCATAACATTTAGTCACAAATTTATGATCCCACCCCGCTCCCTAGCTGCCAAGAGCAAATCTTTTTAAAAGTTAGGACATGAACTCACCTCCTCCATGTCAGTTTCACCTCTGATAAAAATAATATCTGTTAAATTTTGGCCAAGCATATTTACAGAATAATTTATATCATAACCTCAAGGTAAGGGATAAATAAATGGAAGTGTTTTTACATTTTAAAATAATTTTTACAATGTCAAGAGTTGTTGCAAAGGCATGCAAGAGGGCATAGCTCATACTCACACTGTCTGTTATGAGCCAAAGTCTCGAGTGGTTTCCGTTTCTCCATCCATTTCTTAATCCTTTCAATGTTGTTGTGGTTTTGATTTACACCGTCATATTTCAATCCAATATTAATACCATGACTGGCAGGCAATTGATATTTGGCCTTCCATGCTGAAAAATAAAACACAAAAATTTTGAAAATGTAATTTTCTCCGTTGTTGCATTAAATCAATGGTTCTCAAATTGGGTGGTGGAAGGCCTTGGACATTTTAGGGGGCGCTGATAAATTATAAAGGAAATCTGTTTCAAATTTAAATATATTTTTGAAAGAATAATAAATACTATTTTGAATGTTTCCCCGAATAAGATTTGAGGATGGGCATCAAATGTTTTATTTCACACAAAGCAAAGAGAGAATTTGAGAAAAGACCTTTTAACATCATAACATTTTACTTAGTTAAGCACCTGACAACACTTAACAGTGTTAACTGTTATCTTGAATTTACAAATGAAACTAAGATTTAAAGTGTTTTTTTGATGCTTAAAAAAATAATAATAATACACCGGTGGCTTGCGTTCGTCGTTTGACATAAAATTTCATTGAGCCGCTGACATTTTCAAGAAGACCACCAAAAAATACACCCTGCATGATAATGATGGAAGAGTTCCCTGTAAGTGTGGGCCGATGGCTCACAGATTACTGGAACTTAGTTATGATTATCTGGTACACTAGGCACTAGGTAAGCATTTAGATTAAGTCTGTGCCATATCATTTAAATAGTCAGGGAGAAGATGTTTTCCGTTTATGCAATGTTATGTAGCACAATTTCCTGTGCGTGAACTTTCCTCGACCTCGCAGTACACTCCTAGCAGACAGTAACGTCTGTTGTGGGCGTGGCTAAATCTCTTTGATGTAGCTTGTTTACAATCGGCTTCCAAATATGCATTGGGTAGAATGTCTCCTGGTAACTTCTCGAATGTACTCCTTAACCCGAGATATGTAAACAACACGGCATAGGTCCTTCTGGAAGCGTCTTACGCTACATGTATATAAAGGATTGACAGATACGAAGGAACGGAGATTCAGATAGATTTTTATTAACTTTACGAGGCGTGTTTTATTCTTTGTGTATTTGTGTGATCATATGTGTTTATTTCGCATTATTTATTGGCACATTATTCTGTGTTAACTGTGTACCGGTACAAGATCTACCATACTGTAAGTTGAAGATTGTAATTATATTTTCTTTTCTAATTATCTTAAGAAATAATAAATCTTATTAATTGTAACGAGAAACTGTTTTGGGTCGTATCTTTAATATTGTTGATTCTATGGTATCGTCCTTTGTTAGGCACTGTTTACAACGAGCCAATTAAAATAGGAGATTAATTTCTCCCAATACAAGTCAGTGCGTAACATGCAAACACAGAAGAGTTCTCCAAAGGAATTTTAAATAGGTCTGACTGTCTAACATTTATTATTTGGCTTTAATTATTATTTACTATAATTAACAGTAAATAACAGTGAACTGAGTGAACAATAAGAAGCCCTTTCAACCGGAACAGCTGAATTTTTTCTTGGCCGACGCTCAAGTGGTAGATTACCTTTAAATTAAATTACAAAAGTGAAGGTAAATTTAAAAAGATTTCTAAGCTCTAGGTCGTAAAATAGTTCAAATGAGCATATTTCAGTAAACATTTTCCGGCGGAGCCCCCCCCCCACACCGACCCCTCTTTAGCTGGAGGGTATCCCCCACCCCTCCTTAGGTGTGTCCCGTTTTTTCCAGTTCATGATATGGTCGCCCAGGCCCAAGTGACAAGTGCCCTAGTGCCTGCACCCTAGACGCCCTAGTGTAGTGAAGGGCTAATGTAAAGCACGAATGCCACAGCCTCATTTGCTTGTTTATTATAGTTGCAGTGAATTACTAATTAGAGTTTAGGTTAGGCATAGGGATCGATTTAGGGTTCAGGTTATGCATAGGGATCGATTTAGGGTTCAGGTTAGGCATAGTAGGTACTTGGGTAAACCAGTTTTCTGCTAGTGTCAAATAATTACAGAGTTACGTGCCCCTTGTTCAACTTTTTGTCCACTTCAAAATGTAAACATTGCATATGCATTGGGAAAAAATGTGTTTTGTGGTTGTTTCTTTATTAAATAGGTAGTGTGATATATCATTTTAAAGAGAATTGGAAGCTGAATAATACTGTGTCTTCAGATTTTTAATCACATTGGAAAAAAAAAATATATATCAAGTTGAATTAAGCTAAGTCTACTGCTTAATTTCTCGTAGAGACTCCACCAGACGCGATTTTCATGATAACCACTGTTTAGAGCATCCACTTATCTACATCAATGGGCAAATTAAAAGTCCCCCCAACCTACCCCAACAATTTTATTAAATTTTCCACATGTGTGTTTCTTCCCTGGATATCATTTTCAAGATGGCCAAATCCACCTCAGCAAATCATTTTTAAATCTTAAGCAATCTGTTTAATAAACAATGTTAAAAGCACTATTTTAAGTTATTTGAGATTAATATTATTATCAAAGAATACATATGAATAGATATTTAATTGTATTTCTTTATTTAAATAGTGAAACTTCCACTCCCACATAATAGGCCTATTTGGGAGTTTGGCCTTAGCTACCTGACACATTTGTAGCATGGACATATTAAGAAAAGTATATTTTATCTTCATAATAGATTTAAAATTAAGATTTCTTTAGTATTTAGATGAATTGATTTTTTGAAATGCTTCACACACACAAAAATACTTTGTTTTATCTTTTTAAAGGCCTATCAAATGACATCATAATGTTAATCATATTTGCAATTTGTAGGCCTTAGTTGAAGCAGCACAATTCTTTTTTAATTGTAGGGATTCTATGAAAAACTAATGCTACACTTAGCAAAAAGAATATAGAATTGAAAGATAGCCCCTATGCAAGAAAAACTCCTACTATAATCTACATATTGTACATTTAATATCCGAAAATTGATTTGCTATCAGCGCTATAGAAAAAATTAAATTTTTTAATGGACACATTGGTTCACCCTTCCATATGCTACTTATTATGTTTCCCCTTTTCAATACGAACAATTTGATATACATAACCCTTTATTTTGAAGAATATTGTTCATGTTGTGTTCATATTCAAATATGACATATGGAAATTTTACGGCCATTTTGAATATTAATGAGCACATCTTGCGTACCATAGAATTTATTGTATGACGTCTGTTTGGATAATGTTATGACGATCACGGATATATATGGTTTGTTATGATTATCTTCATTAAGTCATTAAATAACTTCAATTTACTGCTCTTTTTTAACATCTCTCACAAATCTCTGCCCAATTTTTATTTTAGTCACTTTTATATTTTCCTATATGTCTCAATTAACAGAGTTATCCCAAAATAAGTCACACAAAAAATCATAACTTTCTTTAGAATTGACCTACAAACATAAATTTGGTATCAATGAATTGCATTTTTCAGGCCCTATCTAACCAACTAGCTCTTAAAGCTATAACTTCATTTTGAAAATTTTACCCAAGTACCTACGCATAGGGATCGATTTAGGGTTCAGGTTAGGCATAGGGATCGATTTAGGGCATTAGTCGCGGCCATCGATAAAATAGCGGGGTAAATTCAGAGAAAGCGGACCGCGTTTATTTCCATGCGCGCACTTTTGCGTCTTAAATCGATCCCTATGCCTAACCTGAACCCTAAATCTATCCCTATGCCTAATCCCATCCCTAAATCCACCCCTAAGCCTAACCCGACCCCTAAATCGATCCCTATGCCTAACCTTAACAAAGTCAATGTGTAGATACTTCGGTAAGTCAAGGGAGACTACTACTTTTTGTGTATGGGAATTCGCAATCGGCGCCGAAAAAAACGAGTTTTTAATTTTCCGATGTATGTGTCTATTTATTATTAAATTAGTACTTTCGATATATATTTGAGTTCCGTTTTCGGCCTTATAATTAGGTAGACATCTTGGCCTGCATTTTAATCAATTTCTTTTTCATTTACAATCAGTCAGCTTTGAGAAATTTCTTGGTAAATATAAGGCAACTTTCATCATTAAAATTAAGTCGAAGGAAAAAATTTGTCACTTCCAAATTTTGTTTGCATCTGGGGAATCTATTGATCTACATGTATGCCAATTTTCACAGCGATAAGTGTCTTACGAGAGACGCCATGTTTCTACGCGTTCGCAGCAGGTCATGCAGCTCGCTCAACCTAATTTCGCCTTGGGGTAGGCCACGCCCCCTTTTTAATGGCGGAAGTTGCAGATACTTAGGAAATATTAATTTATTATCACTATTTACATCAAAATAATTGATAACTTGTGTTTCAGAATGCATTTTGAAGACATTTAAACTGGAATGTTTTAATTTGAGCTTTAACAACCCGGTAGAATCCATATTATAAATGATCAGAATTTACCGTGTGCAACACGTTGTCATTGGCAACCATTCACAGCCACTTGCATAATGGCTGTATCGTAGTACTACCTCAGAGTTTCATTCATAAGAGTTTGCCGTGTGCAAAAACTACTATACCATTGGTCAGGGAAAGCTTTAATTAATTATTCATGTGCCAAAGTTGAAAGTTTAAACTAAGTCGACCCTAAACAGTATTTTAGTGATAAGGCGATGCGTTGCCTTATTCATGACGCGATCAGCGGAATGAGGTCACAAGATGTGGAGGTTTCGTCCATAGTAAAAAATACCAAACGAACTCACACTTTAAAAATTCATAGCTCAAAAAGTACTTAAGCTAAAAAGTTGATTCTGGTTTCATTTTTTTATTTGAAATTTGCTCTAACTAACTGTGTTATTACAAAATGTATTTAAATTTTTTTAAATTTTGTATTTAAGTGCCTACAATGTTGGCCGCTAAATCTGAAACAGCCAATAGTCAATAGTGGCATTCGTCCTTTCATTTACCTAGGGCCTAGGGCCTAGGGAAGTGTAGAGAGTAGAGTGTGAATACTAATGAAATAAGTTGATTTAGCCCCACCTGCTAAGCGTTCAGCAAAACTTGGTAAAATTTCCAAATCCCGATCTGGGGGTTTCCATCGATTTCTTACAGGTTGAACTAAAAATGTTTTACTAGCTTTTGCAAGAGAGCCATTGAAAATTTTACTTTTGAATGTCATGCAAGCTGCCATTTTTTTCTGTAGTAGTGACTCCGTCCACTTACTTAAATGAATGTGAATTATGGATTAAATGCACGACCGAGGTTAAAAGCTTTGTAACCCCCTTACATTCCATTGGCTATTTTTCTTGTCTGAAAAAGAATTTGATCAGACCAATCATTATGAAATAAGCAGTTCAAAATGGGGGTAAAATTTGACAAAATATTGAAGACAGGATTTGCAATTATTATTTCTACATTGACAATATTTATTTTAAAATAGAAATCCCATTTGATAATACTAGTAATAGTGAGCTAAAAATTCATATTAGTTTCAGCATGTTAAAACATGGGTTCTTAACCAGGTGCCAGGTGTGCCTGCATCCCCGGGGCTGCAGGAGGCAGTGTCAGGGGTCTGGGAAGACCCAGCAAATTCTTTTTTTTTTTTTTATTATAATTATTTACTTATTTATTTTGTGTGGTGGGAGTGGTAAGGCGTTGCCGAAAATATGTTTTGAAATCGAGATGTGGGTCTGGGACAATGTTAGATATTATTAGCCTTATTGTAAGGGGGTTTGGCGCTGCAAAATGTTAAGAACTCCAACATTAACATATTAACACAACTTTTACGTTTTAACAAATAAAATGGGAAAGTAACGCTTTAAATTCCTGATTATAATTGATATTATAATATAAATCAACTTGAGAATGAATATCCAATGTTGAAAATTAATTTTTAACACAATCAGTTTCAAATATTCAATAAATCTGTATGAATTCTTTTCCTGTCTGTGTTACTAGTGTCATCTTCACAACAATCACAAAATCTAGTTTTTACGTTTATGAGATATGACAATGAAATGTAAGTATAGTATTAGTATGACTTATCATGATTCATAATGATTGATTATTAGACTGCGTTGTTGAGAACTTTAAAAGAGAAAAAAAAAACAAATAAAATTAAACAACTTTCATATGAATTATGATGAAAAAAATAGATCATACATGTATTATGTAACAAATGCCATGTCGCATCAAGTTGATATTTATTCGTTTAAAAAAAATTGTAATTCTATTCTATTAGTATTAGCCAAATCTAAATGGTTGTAAAAGACGGGGACGGTTTGGAAAATAAGCTTAGTTATATAATAAGTTAAATCTATGTTAAGTTATTTTAAAGAGTAAAGCAATATATAATAAAGACAACGTAGTCAATCATCTGAATCAAGAACGATGCTCAAAATTATAAAGTACTTAAACTTAAAGCTATCAAAAGACCATACTTTAAGACTTAAGAAGAATGCGAATGTCTCTCGGTCCAATTTTAGATCTCGGTGATAAGAGTAACCCCTCGGGGTCAAAGTGTACCGAAAACTCTCTAAGTTTATTTACGTTGAAGGAACTAAACATCAACATTGTCAACATGGCTTCTTCTATTACAATCCCTCGTCGTATTCCGTTACTCTTAATAACCGATAATGTTCTTCTGCCTGGATCTTCAATGCGAATTCCAGTCCGAAGCCTTAAAAAGTACATATCAAGAATTTATAGTGAACAGACTTGCAAGTAGTAGCCTGAGAAGTTGTCAGTTGTATAGGCCTACTACTGACTGTATAGACGGTGTATAGTTCTGAGTGGCCATGATGAGTGCCTAGTTAGCAAGTAGCACACACGGCACAATTTAGACAATTTACACTGACACTAGTGTAGCAACCTGATGTGGCTGTCTCTGCTGTTTATTATTTAGAATTTAGAGCAGGCCTGCACAACTCAAAATTAAGGCGGGCCTTGTAATACTTTAAATTTTAAACTTTATTTATCATACTTTATGTATGAAAAAACTTTGACTTGTGCTGGTTGAAAGAAAATAGGACAGGGGAAAAGATATTAAGGAAATAATAATAAAGAATATTTCATTACTTCGCGGGGCGCAAAGTTATTGCTGGCGGGTCACATGCAGCCCACGTGCCATATGTTGTGCAGGCCTGATTTACATTTACAGTATTAGTATTAACATTAGTCATTAGTGTACAAAGTAAAAACTGATATCCCACTACAACAAGGGCTAACTTTTGAATCTATTATTAATAGTAGCCTCCTATTAAGCCTACTTCAACTAGTCTAGTTCTTTAAATTTTAAATAAAAAAAGATTTCATTTAGTCCAGCACTACTGCCAGTAGTAATTAAAACAGTTTGTCTTGGTCCATTTTTTGCTTAGGGCGCATTTCATTTTCACTTAGGCCTAGGCCTCCTATCATGACATCATTTTATGGATTTAAATTGGAGAATAAATATTGATTGAATCAAATTTTCAGAAGCGCTGTGTCATTTTCCAGTCGCCAGAGGCGTAGCTAAGAGGTGGCAGATGAGGCATATGTGCCAGGGCGCCAAACTAGCTTTGAATGGGCTTTGAATTGATGGTATTTAATGGTTGAATATAATCAGTTTCAGAGTTGGGAGGGGGGGTGGGATGCTAAAAATGAATGTTGCTCCCTGTCGCCAAACACTGTAGATACGTGGTGTCAAGATAGGGTGGATGGGGTGGTCCACCGAGGTGTCACTTTCTTTATATGCAGGAGTGGCATTTTCGGAAAACTGCAGAGTTTGTATCGTGAAAGGGAGGAAGGCAAAAATATTTACCCGCCCATAGTGGCACTAATAGTATTTGCGCCACAAGGCAGCATATCTATTGATACCGAAATTGACGATCATTTTCATTGGGAAGTAGTGCGGAAATTGAGGACGCCGATGAATCTTGATGGCTGGAATCTGGGGAGTTGGCTCCCCAGAACATTTTTTTATTATTTCAAAATCAAGAGGTGTACTTTTGAGTATACTTATTTGAATTCAATGTTTCTATTATACTCTTTGAACTGGGAAGGACATTTTTAAGGTTTTGTGGGAAGCATTATGACGCCTAATGCGATACATAAACTGAATTCACTCAGTTTGTGGCATGCCCCATAGTAATCATTTGGTACAAGCTTATAATCAACCTCATACTGTACCAATGATCAGCATGAGTGAAGGAGGTGGAGAAATTTAGGGTGCTTAAGACCGTCGGTAAAACTCAAAATGCAGGGGTGCATTTTGGCGCATAATAAAATTTGTTGTTTCTTTCAGACAATTTTGAGGTGGCATTTCAAACTTTCGGGTGGGGAGTGCCAAAATTAGTCATAATTATTATCAAAGACATCTTAAATTCCACACCAGTGGGATGTAAACTATATTCAATCTAGTTATGTCACCCTTGGGGGTATACTTTTGCCCTAGCTTAATATCGCCTATTTAATCTTTATAGTCCACAGAAAATTTTTGATAAATTAAAAATAAAAGAATGCAGCTTATCACATATATGAGTTTATTTTTGCAACATTCTAGTAGTCTACACCTAATTGGAGAGCAACGGAAGAGATCCTAGTTTAAGAACGTAGGTGTCACTCAAACTTAGAACCATCGTGTGCACCAATAACCCCTGTGATGCTGGGTGCCTCGGATGTGATGATGATATTTTCTTAATTATCATTTTCAATAGAGAGGGGAAAAAGGGGGAGGGGTAAACGGAAAAGTGCTTGACCTGCTTGTGTTTTTTTAATGCAAAAGAATTGTATATTATTAAAAATGTGGCTTTTATTTTTTATTAAAAGGGTTTCATCACTAAAAAGCACTGCAAACATTATTTTATATACTGAACACAAATGGACAAAAAACAACTTACTTACAATAATTAGACTACGTTTTCTAAATATTTCTAAATTTTACCAGAGTCAAAAAGAAAAAAAACAACTGTTAATTAGAAAGGTCTACAAATTTGTATGGTTTTGAAAACTGATCTTTTTTATAAATCGAAAATGAATGGCATAACTGTTTTAAGAAGACCTGATTTGTTTACAAAAGACATTATATATTTATTAATGTGTAATTTTATCTAAGGGATATCATATGCAAATAAAGTATATATTTCCCAATATTCAGTTAGTTGAAATGTTTATTTGTAATTTCAAAATACTTTAGCTATAACTTTTTAGATAAATTACAAATTGCCTCTAAGATATACTTAAAACACTTTTTTTTTGGACCAAATGCACATAATTTATTTTTAATTGAACAAATGAGAAATAGGAATTTTTTTTAAAACTAGTACTAAAAATTTGTTTGGATAGAATTGACAATCGAAATGCTAGTTCACAAAAATCTTAAATTTTTTTTTTTTTTTTTTAAAGTTTTTCTGATAGATTTCCATCTTGAAAAAATATTAATTTTTTTAAAAATGTGTGCAAATAGGTGGGGCATAATAAATATAGGCTACATATTTTTTAAACCTCTGTAGTGTTATGCAGGAAACATTGTTACAAAAGTAGCACATTAAAAGAAAACACAAACGCTTTCGATATAATAATTGATGAAATTTGCACTTTTTTATGCACCTGTTAAATTCTTAACTTAAAATATTGTTTTTAAGGTTTCCATTTGAAATTAACTCAACATTTTTTTTTTCTCCGGGGGAGCACTTGACCCCCTCCCCCCCCCCCCTGGAGATATGCCTGAAAGAAACCCTGAGTGGGGCTACATGACATGGGCTAAAAAGGTTTTTGGGTCAGCTCATTTATTTATAACTGTAAGCCCTTATTTAACAGAACTTGTAACAAATCAAAACACCTATGAAATGATACATTTGACAGAATTACAGGTGATCAACATATGGTTGATTAAATTGAATAACTACTTAATTATACATGATTCTACAAAGATTGATACACATAGTTTTAAAGTAGGTTATTCACATCCATAAAAATTCTAATAAATCTTTAGAGTAGTGTAGAGCATCTAATAGGCATAGGTTTATATTAAATTTAAAGCCTAAAGGTATACATAAATTTATAAAATTTGTTTGAATATCAATTTCAGTATGAATATGGTTAAGAGTCGTCTGCTAGGGCGCAACAGCCTCAGCAGTACCATCATTGGAGTTGTCCCAAAAATCAATGGTTCTGATGATGTTGTAAGTATTGGATTTATATATAATTTATTTTGCTAATATTTTTAAATTTGTTAAATAAGAACTAAGATATTTTAAGAGATGCTTTTGGATCATAAGTAAAAAAAGAAAATGAATTGCAGTAGTCATTTGTCTTATTCCAGTTACCACAAAATGCAAACTGTTTGTATATGGATGATACGTTATCATAGGAGATATAAAATTATACCAGTTTTTCATACCTATTTAATAAGGAGGTCAATATGACATTTTATGTTCTGTATCCAGACAATGATTTTATTTAACAGTGACCTGTTTAAATCTATATTTTTTTCCTTCGGAGGATGAAGACCTGTCAAGCTTACATTCCATAGGAACAGCTGCAGTAGTAGTTCAAATAACTGGAACTAACTGGCCTCGACCAGCCTACACCTTGCTCGTAACAGGATTATGTCGCTTTCGGGTGGAGTCTCTTCTCCAAGAAACACCATACCCCGTTGCAACTGTTAAACAGTTAGACAAACTCTCAGAGGAAGATAATGGTATCATTAAGATGAAACACTACTTGAAGACAAATTTACAAAAATTAACTTTTCAATTTAGACAATCTTAATTTGTTAAAATCTACTTGCTTTTAAATGGTTTTCTCTTTTTCTTTAGAAGAGATTCAAGCTAATGAGGAACTTGGTACTTTAGCAGAGAATTTCAGAGAAAATGCAGCCAAATTAGTAGATATGTTAGACACTTCAATACCTGTAGTGGCAAAGCTGAAGGTAAAATTGTATTTTTTTCTGGATCAATCATCATTCCTAAATTTAAAAACAAATTATTTAAAATAAAAGAAATATGTTAATGAACCAAAACAGAAGATTTATTTCTCTCATGTTAACTGTTTAATTAATTGTTATTCAGAAAATGCTGGATTCTGTGCCAACTGAGCATTTGCCTGACATATGCTCAACAATCGTGAAAGCTTCAGTCTCTGAGAAGATCCAAGTTCTTGATGCTGTTGATTTAGCAGACCGTTTCAAAAAAGCTTTACCACTACTTATGCGACAGATTGAGGTATAATAATGTGCTCAGTGTCATTCTTACATCCTCATTTCATTCTCCTTGTAACAGCTCGAATATTAATATAATTAATTGTTTTGCGTAATGAATTATTTCGCAATTTAGTATGAACAGGAAGTTAGATATAAAAATGTCTTGTGCAGAAGAATAGAAATATACAGAAGGTTTTCTTTTAATGGAGTGGAACGTTTTCATGAATGTTTATTTGCGCTTGCAATGATGTATCTTATGGCATCGAATTAGCCTTTCTTTAAGTGTTTCAAGAAAGAAATGAAGTGCACAAAAGGATGACAAGTATTTTAGTCCAATCTGATTTATTTCATTTTGTGATTTCTGTGAATAAATGTATATAGTGAAGCTATCTCTTGGATTTGCATTGTGTGTTCATAAAGATTAAGAATAGTAAAAATTATTAAGAAAGCTCTGCAATGCTGGATGCAGATAGACAGTTATAGATTAAGTTATGGAAGAAGAAGTGCACAATGAATATACACAATAACCAAACACAGGTTGATATCTCCTTTTATGGTTATCAACCAGTTTTTTTAAAAACAAATCCAAGAATTTACATGGTCAGCCTTAAATATTTTAGTGAAATAACTGCACATTGTTTTTTATTTGTTGTAGAAAATTCTGTATTTTGCCCATTTTGTAAAGTTTTTTGTATCACCTGATCCTTGTATTAATTTTCAGGGCTTGAAACTTTTGAAAAAGGCCAGAAAGGAAGGAAAGGTAGAAATTGTGACAAGGAAAGAATTCGGACGTCCCCTGAACATGCGTGGTGTCTTTCAAAAATTGGACACTGATATAGATGATGAAGACAGAGATGAGGATATTGATGATAACAGTGACCTTGAGGCAAAAATCAAGTACAGTTCTATTTTCTGTATCTTATAATCTATAAAATACTGTTATGACTGATTTTTTTGTTTAAGCTAAGGCATTAGATATCTATATAATTGATCCGACATTTCAACCTAATAAACCTTAAAAAAACATATTTTTTTTCTTAAATCTCCTTGGACATTTTAGTGAATAACTATGAATTCACTGAAAATATATTTTAAAAATACAAACTTGCAATGTTTTTATTACTCCTGAAAGAAAAATAACAAGAATGCACCATCGTGCATCATTAATGTTCATTGGTTGTTTGGAGAAATGTTGTTTTATATAAAACTTGTTTAAATGTTTCAGAGCTGCCAACATTCCAGACCAAGCTTACAAAACAGCTATAAAAGAGTTAAAAAGGCTGAAGAAAATGCCACCTCATATGCCGGAGCATGCTATGATCAGGTGAATTTTACAAACCATACTTTTATTACTCTACTGAGTCTGCTAATTTGTGATCCAATTTTAAAATAAATTTTTTTTGTTCTTCAAAGACAAAAATATTTTGTCTGCTTTTATAATTTGCAAGTGACGAACTGTAGATCTCACGGTTGACAGTCCAGCTAATCTTACATTCAGACGACATGTATGGTCTCTCCAATCTCCTTTGACTAGGGCAATTTATTCTATAATATGTTAGCCGAATGCACTACAGCGCTGACTCCATCATGTAATGCTATAAGTTTATAAACGTCATCACATATTTAATGGTCATGTAGCCTGACCTCCAATTCTAAGGGATACACAGAATAATTACTACTTCACAATATATCCCACAGACTCAGAAAGACTCACCTATCTTCACCATGGATATAATACAACTCTTCTATGACTATGACACAACTCCTCCCACCTATGACACAATGCTCTCTCTATATACCCTCTAGCCCATCACTGACAATCTCACGCCTTGTTCACTCATGCTTGCACCATTTCGGGTGAACATCATTTATTGTCATCTCAAAATACATTGACTCTAAGTTAATATTCCCATTGCTAAGTTGTGCATTTTCTTCATCTTAATTTTTCTTGTTGTCTTTTTTCTTTAGTGCTGAAGATTTTAGAACTGTTTAACCGCTAAAGTCATTTCTGTTGCAGTGCTCCCTGGCACAAAAACACAAATGTAAAAAATGCACAGGATTCTACATTTATATACATTGTAAAGTCCACATAGCCCTCCTTATACATCAGAGCAATAAGGGGTGTCACAACCAAAAGTTCCATCAGAGCATACAAGGGTGTCACAACCAAAAGTTCCATCAGAGCATACAAGTGTGTCACAACCAAAAGTTCCTTCAGAACTTACAAGGGTGTCACAACCAAAAGTACCATCAGAGCATACAAGGGTGTCACAACCAAAAGTACCATCAGAGCATACAAGGGTGTCACAACCAAAAGTTCAGGAAGTTATTATTTACTTGGTCAAATCTTGAACCATAGCTTTTATTTTTAGACCCTCTAAATACTTTCTTGTTGTTTTTGAAGGAATTATCTTGAGTTGATGACTGAGTTGCCTTGGTCAAGAGGTACCAAAGATACATTAGACATTGAACAAGCAAAGTAAGTTCCTATTTATCTAACATGTCAGAACATTAGTTAAAGAGTTCCTGCCATTCCTTGACTCAAAAATATTTGAATTTCATATATGACTGACATTATTATCAAAAGCTTCAATTTATTTAGAATAGCAGTACCATACAAAGATATCATCTGAGAGCATTGGGCCTTTAAGATTAAAAGACTTTAACTTATAAATAGTTTGAAGTTTGACTTATGATGAGAGTCAAAGAATAGAGGCTATCAAAGCCTGAAATAAACAACTGTGGCACTTACATTTATCTCTACAGCCAAAATTTCCTGTCAACATTTTTCTATTCATTTCGTACAGAAAAGACCTTGACACTGACCATTACGGTCTTGAGAAGCTCAAGAAAAGAGTTCTAGAGTACCTGGCAGTTCGGCAGCTGAAAAATTCTTTGAAAGGGCCAATACTATGCTTTGTAGGGCCACCAGGAGTTGGAAAAACCAGTGTAGGAAGGTCACTTGCTAGTACTTTAGGACGAGAGTTCCATAGGTAGGAAATTTATCTTTTGGTTCTGATAATCTTGTGATGCAGTAGTGATAGAGAATAATGACAGGTCTAAAGGTCCAATTTTAAACTTCTTCTTTCATACAAATGTTGCTAAAGCAAGATGAAGAATGGCACCAATAAATCAATATACCATTTAGTCATGATAAAAAATTATTCTAATAATTTTGGTGCTTGACTCGAGAAATCACTGAATATTTAGTTGAAAATGGAAAGGACTGAAGAAGAACTCACAGAGAGAGAGATGCATAAGGAAAAATTGGTTATTTCATTTGATGTAATTGAGATTTTATTTGGATTCTCTCCTTTCATTTTGTTTTGCAAGCTTTGTTACATTTATGTAATAAGCAAGCAAAACGCTTTCTCTTTTTAATTATTGACATTTTAAAAAATGTATTATTAATTTTAACCATTTAAAAATAGTAATTATTTATTATTTAATGATGGCAAAAATAATTAAGTCCATCATTTAAGAAATGTCAATATATTACTTACATTTTCAAACATCTGTGTACTTTTTAAAGTATTTTTATTTTTTAGGTGTTAACAAGGGAGGTTTGTGAAATTGATAAGTCTTCTCTGTACATGTTCCTAGCAACATGGCTAATTGTTACAACTGAAGAATAATTTTTTAAATATAAACTCTCAGAATTGCCCTTGGTGGTGTTTGTGACCAGTCAGATATCAGAGGTCATCGCCGCACTTATATTGGCTCTATGCCTGGCAGAATCATTCAAGGTCTGCGCACAGCAAACACGAATAACCCAGTGTTTTTGCTGGATGAAATTGATAAGCTGGTTAGTTATACTAGTTTTAAAAATTATAAGGCCTTGAATACTGTTGGCAATTTTGTCCCAAAATAAATACTTTAATATTTGGATTCATACTTTAATATTTGGATTCATTTCTACTATTTTGTATTTGATTCTAATGAAAGAAATTTGTGTCACAGCATTCCAGATTCTTAATATTATAAAATCCCATTACAAATGAATTAACAAATTGCATTGACTACCACTGTTACGGACCATTATAAGGTTTAACAAATTTAATCAGTATTTTTTAATTTTTTACTTGAACAATACATAATAAAGGACTGAAAACCAGATTTCAAAGAAAAATGATGCTAAAGCTAGTGATATTAACAATATTCAATTTAATTATGCTATTAAGTTTATATAAAAACACAAAATTAAAAAAATGGAAATAAAAACTATATCAACTTACAGCACATCAATTGAAAAAGTATAATACCATACTAGAAAGGTACAAATTTTAATACACACACACAGTGCAAAAACCTAGTTAGTCTTGTAGGGTTCCTGTAAGTCTAGTAAGTCGCCTAAAAGTCTTGTGTCTAAGAACTCTAGCCCAGCTGGGAAAGCTGCCAGCTTATCTATAAGGACGCAGAAAATATATTCTAGAAATTGCATCACCCGAGAGCATTCTCTACCTTAATTTAGAGCATATTCAAATGTAAACAACCTTTTCCCAATCAAGGGAGGGAAGGGTAATGGTAGAGAGCTACATATTTAATCAGTGACGTCAATATCCAAAGAAAATGGGGGGGCAGCATAAGTAATGGATACTACACTTCTGCGTTGAACAAAAATTAGGTCAACACACTGTTTATAACAACCACAAATTGTCTAGACTCTGTCAGAGTTACCAAAGAGTAGAGTTTAACATTACGAATTACTTTCTATTTTAGACAAAAAGTCTCCATGGGGACCCCGCTGCAGCTTTGCTGGAAGTTTTGGATCCAGAACAGAATCATAACTTTGTTGACCAGTATCCTTGAAAAATAAAAAATACATTTGTAAGATTTAAAAAAAAACAACTTTTATTGTATTTCAGGTAATTTAAATCTTATGTAGCCTAAAGTGAATTCTTATGAATTAGCATATAATGGGGCATTTTGGATCAATCAATTATATTTTGGACGTTTACTTTGAGATTAACTCTGCTTCTGCTCACAATAGTGGCCAGATATGTTTGGGTTTACAGAGCATGCAGAGGAAGCTATTTCTCTGGCAAAATGCAGTTATTTTTTGATTGTCCTCTCTTAGAATCAAATGAATCAGATAGAAAGAGAAGCAGTTTAAAAAGTAATCTAAATTCTAGCATGTCAACATGATGGGGACAATGCAAAGAACTGGCTTTCTTATAGAGTTCAAGTTATTTTTAATGATGTCTGCTGTTTACTTTCCTATTGACATTATTTATTTGAATGTCCCTTTTGATTTGTCGCAAGTGATGTTTATTGCCACAGCCAACAACCAGGCAACAATTCCCCCAGCTTTACTTGACAGAATGGAATTAATTGAGGTAATCACATAAATTAATCTCGTATTTTCTTTTTTTGTAAAATAACTCTTATTGAACTTATTGTACTCAAAAATTATTTTAATTCCTGCACCCCCCTCCCCCCTTTTTTTTTCCCCTTTTAATTAAACTTAAATTTTTAAAAATTTCTTTGGATTTAAGGTCTTTCAGAAACCACTTTTTTTAACAGCATGCAAGAGTCTTAATTTTTTAAAAATATTCCCCATGTTTAGAATTACTTTTACTATTAATGTTGCAAGTTGAGTGAACTCACTGTAAATTACTTTAATTATTAATGACTAAAAATTAATTAACATAAATTGATATTGAACATCAAATTAGTATGTAGCCATGAATGGAACTTGATTCCCCCGCAGGTAGGGGCAAGGGGGGGCACTTCCCCCCCCCCCCCCCGATGGATTGGAAAAAAAATTTTTAGCCAAAAATAGAATTTTTTTT
>CAXITT010000113.1:1025300-1070102 GCA_964033795.1 Lymnaea stagnalis | reverse complement strand
CCTAGAAAGTTTTCTGCGGGCGCCCATCAAAGGTAGTATGTAGCCATGAAATGAATGGAACTTGATCCACATCAGATGTTGTATGGAGCAATGAGTGGAAGGGTTGAGGTGTTAACTTATTTTGCAGATCCCTGGTTACACACAAGAAGAAAAGATGCACATTGCTCGCAGGCATTTAATTCCTAAACAGCTTAAAGAGCACGGTCTGACAGATGAGCAGCTGCAGATTCCGGATGACACTTTAAGAATTATCAGTAAGTTATTTCTAACTTTGTCAATTTTAATGTAACCCAATTATTTCCTTACACACTGTATTTTGTGGGGAAAAAAAAAATATATATCCAATTTATTTCTGTTCCTTAATTTACTCTTTCAACCTGCTTTGTTAGTTGCAAGTTACACCAGGGAAGCTGGAGTCCGTACACTGGAGCGTAGAATCGCAGCCATTTGCCGAGCTGTTGCTGTCAAAGTGCTGGGATCACGCAGCAGCAAAGATCACAAGATGGGGGGTTTGAAAGAGGAAGACAAGAAGAAAGGAAAAGCAATGGAAGAAATCAAAGACATGTCAGCCATTGTCCACCCACCAGAGATGCCTATTGTGATTGATGAGGTTGCAGTAGAAGATATTCTTGGGGTGAGTTTAAACTTATTATCATAATTTTAAGCCATAAAGAGACAGTAACACATCACCTCTTTCACTGTCCAGAAATCTATACATTACAGACAGTGCTCACACTTTAATGATCTACAAAAAATACAAGACTAAACTGACTCCCAAAGAACAGCTGTGGGGAGTGAGCCCAAGTAGTTGCAGGTTCAGGATTATGATGATGATCAAATCATTAAGACCTGTTATTTTGTATGCTGTATTGTGAAACATATTGTCTTAATTTCTGGATTTTGTTTTCTAACTTTGTCTTGCAAGCCTGGTAAAGCCTAAGAATTTTACTTTAATAATCCTTTAAAAAAAATGCACTTTAATTGATGGGGGGGGTATTGTTCATATATAAGTTTTAGAACATGTCATATTACTGCTTTTCAGAAACGATTTGTATGATTTTAAGGTCCACCCTTTTGTGTGTTTTAAAAGAGAATTGGTACCTACGCTTTTGGTTTTCTTGTTATTTATGTTGTAAAAAGAAAGAGAATAATTAATAATTTAACCTGCATTCTAAGACCTAATTTAAATGTTGTCAGCGGGAGGTAAAGAAATTATTATGCCATATTTATCATATAATCTCCCTTTACTCATGCCTGTTTCCAAACTTTGCATTCCCACTTTTGTAGCCAGTTATCTTTCAACAAGAAATGTCTGAGCGCTTGTCACAGCCAGGTGTAGCTGTAGGCCTGGCATGGACTGCCATGGGAGGGGAGATAATGTTTGTTGAGGCAACCCGCATGGCAGGAGAAGGAAAGATAACAATGACAGGGCAACTGGGAGATGTTATGAAAGAGTCGGCTTCACTTGCTCTTAACTGGGTGAGAGCAAACACCAAAAAGGTTTGTACATTTCTTTTGGAAAGAGTATATTTCAAAAGGCTGCATACTAAAAGTCTTGCAAAGTGAAAAGAGTCTGCCAAAGACTTTCACGCTGAATTTATTTTGAATACCATATTTTGGTATGTTACAATAAGCAGGCAGTAGGGCTGCACTGAAGTTAGATAAATAAGAAAAAATTTCTTGTTGTTGGATGCATCTTTAGTAAAAACAGATAGAGCAAGTGTTGTGCAGGACAAGACTTCATCAGCCAGCAAAAGAAAGAATGATGGAAAAATTAACACAGAGGAATGGAAGAATTAACACAGAGGAATGGAAGAATGAACACAGAGGAATATAAATTGAATTTTGGTGATTCCATTTAATAGACCAATGGTTTAAGGAAAAATTGTTAAGCTCTTGATGATCTTTTTGGCTAATTACAGCTGATCTGTCTTGACAATCAAAAATATACATCAGATCTTATTCACTTAATTTGAAAATTGCTTATTAAAAGTGATAAAAAAAATAAACACGTTTTAAGTATCCAATTTTAAAGATTATAAATGTACTTACTTATTTTGTCAATTTTTTGTTGTTGATATGAAAGCTTCAATTGGAAAGTACCAAAGATTTGCTGAAAAATACTGACATCCATATCCATTTTCCTGCTGGTGCTGTTGGAAAGGATGGTCCATCGGCTGGTGTGACCATAGCAACTGTTCTTGCGTCTCTGTTCAGTGATAGATGTGTGCGGTCAGATACAGCAATGACTGGAGAGATAACCCTTAGAGGACTTGTACTTCCAGTGAGTCTTTTTTTTTTTTAAATATGTTTTTTAAGCTTTGTAAGAAATGTGAAAAGTTTGTGAAGATAATTCCTTCTTGTGATTAATAATTTTACTTAATCTTCTGCTTTGTTTTGCTTTAAGTTTATATTACTTTTAGTAACACAATTTATTATTGGAGATTGAATTATTAACTACATTCATAAGGCTACTGTAGTTAACCCATTAACTAATTAAAAACACAAAATGTTTAAAGCCTAATAATTTTTTTTTTAGTACCCAATTTCTGTACAAATTAAATTTCTTGATACACTTAAACTTTTTAGTAAGCAAGAACACACTTAATTTTGACACATTGCAAGCCCTTTTTAGACTAAACTGTGTATGAAATTTTACCTGTAGTGTTCTGCGTATCAGGTATGTAAGCATTGGAATGTGATTTCCAAACAAAAAAAAATGAAATATTTACACATATTAAGCTATTACACTGTTGAAACAAAAAGAGACAATGATGACATTTTAAGGGGTGCATGTGAGATTGATATGTAAGTGAAAAATGTTTGTGTCCATTTTGTCAAGGTTGGCGGCATAAAAGAAAAGATGTTAGCAGCTCACAGGGCCGGAATATTCCGTGTGATTCTGCCACAGAGAAACAGGAAAGATCTGCTTGAAATTCCGGACAACATCCGTGTAAGTTTTTCATTATCTATAATATTGCACTGTTCAGCTGGCTTTTAAAAAAAAAAATGTCTGCTAGGTCCTCTGGCAGTTAAAAGTATAGGTGTAATTAAGTTTTGTGATGTCAAGACGACAGATGGATAAACACTCAATTTAAATGAAGGAACTAATGTTGGATGGCAGGTTCCTTCGTTCACTACAGGACATAATAAAAAGGAACAGATCTATTAGACAAGCAGCCAATTCTAAATGAAGAGCAGCTAAGGAAGTAAAAATTATAGAGAGTTTGAGGGAAATCATTTTCTTAAAAAAATTATTTTATAGACTAACTTGACTGAGAAATAAGAGTTATTGAAATAAAATATGTTATTGAGTCATATATATTTCTCTTCTCCTGTGTACAGAAAGAAATGACATTCATATTTGTCCACACATTGGAGGATGTTCTGTATGCAGCCTTTGATGATGGCTTCCCAGGGATAAACAAAACTCAACTTTTATTGGCTAAACTCTGAACACAAAGCAAAAACATTGTTTCAAAATGTTTGCCAGAACTCATAGATATGCTGATGTTCCTCCCGATGCTCTGCAAAATGCAGTTTACAGAAGCTGTTATCAACAAACCCTGAATTCACAACCATAAAGAGCCAAGTCACAACCATAAAGAGCCAAGTCTGTTCACCATGCATTCTTAAAAAACTGTTAACTGTTAGTGATTGGATCACATGAGTTAGGGATCTCTGACCTGTCGGGTTAGCTGCCTATCTGGAGATGGGTGCAGGGAAAACTGCTCAAGCAGTTGCAATTTATCCTTTTAAAAACAATAAATCAGGAATAAATTGATTAAACCCAGATTCAAGATGATTAATCCTGTTAAAACTATTAGCAGTTGACAATGACTGAACTTTCATTTACAATTGAAAAATTTAATCTTTGAAGCATTGAGTATATAGGTTACAACATTTTAAGCATAATATTAAAAATTTTATTCTGAAGCTTCCGATTTGCCCATCACATTCTAATAGAAATATATTTGTTATATTAAAATTCATTTTTTTCCATTAATTATTTGTTCTATACTTATATAAAAGCATTAAATTTAATATCTGTGTGTGTAATAAGTTAACTAAGCTATTTTTCGAAAGTGGCATGTGGTCCCATGCAAACTTAAGCTCTTTGGTGAGTCCACTTAAATATTTTAAGAAGAAAAAAAATGTTTTATTATTTCTTGTGCTGCCAAGTTAAATTAATGAAGCCATTTTGATTTTAAAAAAAAAGCTTTCCAAATTCAGATTTACCCCCAAAAATTCTGTTGCATCAAATCAACTGATCATGAAATCTTGACCATGAGGGTCTCTAAACCCAACTTAAAAAAAAAATTTAAAAATTTATTGAACCCTATATAATATTTGAGATGTCTATTTCCCATATATTGATATCATCACATGGCACTGTTAATCTATGTTATGTGCCAATTTAATTTTTGTTTTGTTTTGCCATTTGCTCTGTTTGGAAAATATGTATTAAGAAAATTTATTAAAACTTGTTACTTTATATTATATAATCAGTTATTTATTACAGGTCCTGAAGATTTCACCAGAATAGCCAATAAACTATGATTTAGTAATATTTCAGTTGTTTATTCATTTCTTAATATCATTTATTTGAATTTGCTCATCCTCTAAATAAAATGTTCAGTTATATAATTGGATTTGGGCCTTTTTTTGTTGCTTTACATTTTATGGGCTTTTCTTTTCTTGATGATACAGAAATCTCTGAATGACTTACTAAATAAATCAAACTAAATAGCATAATAAAAATAAACATAAAATAAAGGCCTTTATTGGTAAGTTAATTGAAAAGAGCTGAAAATCAATATTATTTTGCATAACATCTAATGGTAAATTTACTCTTTAAAATAAACAGTTTTAGCCCTTTTGATGCTTAAAAGTTAAATGATGTTACATAAAAATCGCAGAAAGATCACAAAAAGTTGGGTTTTTTAAATTGACCTACATTGCCATTGTAAGCCAAAATTTGCCTGCCTGATATTAAATTTTGATCTTTCATAATGACCTTGCTAATTTCAGTGTTTCATCAGTTAACACAGTAATTTTAAATTACACTAAACTATTAAGCTACACTAAATTAAGAATTATCATTAATAAGTTGTCAAACAAATCTCTATTTATGGCTTAGAGTCCCCTCCTCAGACCCTTCCCCCCCATTTTCATTGGGGTCCCCTTGATCCCCCCCCCCCCCCCCTTTAAAAGAATTAATTCCTGGTTATGCCACTGGAATCTTAGTATGCAATGAGTACTTAAGTTATGTAATGGAAATGGTTTGAAGCAGAGAAGAGGTCTTGTTTCTTTATATTTTACAAATGCTCTCTGGACAGGTCAACAATGCTTCACTGCCAACATTTTTGGCTTGTAACAGTGTATATCAAATAGTAAAATCTTGTGTAATTTATATAAACAATATTTGTTAATTTTTTAAGCAATTTTCAGTCATATAAGTGACTGTATGGCCTTGGTTAAATTTGATTAGCATAATAATATGCCAAAAATATAATTATTATTGCTTAAGTTTAATAATCAAATCTTCAACAGATGCAGGTAATCATTCTAAAATAAATCTTAAATGTTGCCAAGTTTTCTGAACTTACATCCTGCTACCTACTATTCCCAGGCAATATAGTATTTAATTATCTATATTACAGTAGACAATCATTACCAGACAAACTTGCATACATTAATCAAGCAATGTGAAAATATATTATTACATTACATAGAATTTAAAAATTTATTACATAAGGAAATAATGTTTTAAAAATTATTTGCCCTTAATGACTTGGATTATTCTGTATGTACTTGACACATTTGGGATTCCCCATGCACATAATAATAATAATAAAGTTTATTTGAAAAACACGCTTCATCCCCAAAAGCTCGAAGCGCTGTACAAAGTCAACCATATTAAAAAGGGAAATAAAAACACTCTAAAATTTACCACATTTAAAAACAGACGCAACACTATAAAGCTACATACGAGCATACCCAGTCAAAGTCTTTCATCCCGTTTCAACCATAAGCAACACAAGCCAATATACATTAACTGAAAAAGATGGTAGATGGCATCACCCCAGAAGGTATTTGCGAAATGGATGTGTTTTTAAATCGGTTTTAAAGGACTCCAGTGTCTGGCTGTTTCTGAGAGCGACTGGAAGTGCGTTCCAAATTGTTGGGCCGCCAAATATACTACCCCTCTACATGATGCATAAGCTAACCACATTAATCAATAGTTCAATTAATCCATAAACCTGCTCTGCTTGTTGTCTTAATTATGACTCTGTCTGTTGTAATGGAATCAGTTACAATGCCTTAGAACTGAACATTTGTTTCAAAGTTTGATAACAATAATTCACAACTGACCAAACAGAAATTGCACATGCCAAAGTGAATTGTGTATTAATATTTGATTTCTACAAAATGTCAAATTCTATGAATTTTATTAATCAGACTCATACAATATGCATTCATTCAAATTTAAAAGAACATTTCAAACTTTAAATAAAAGTTTGAAATGAATAAATTTGTAGTAAAAGTTAAAGGCAGTTATCAAAGTGTTATAACTCCTTTGATAAACTACAAAGCAAATGTTATGGGACTTGCAAAAATGAACATTTTGTGCCCAAATGATAAAATAAGTTCTATCTTTTATACTTTATTTTAGTGCAAATATACCTCATATGAATGAATCTATTTAATGAGTTGAAACTCCAATGCCCATACATTTAGCACATTTAGTGTAACTTTTCATCCTGGGCACAAGATTTACATTAGATCAATCTACTGATCTCAGCAAACATTTTCAAAAACAGCTAGGCATAATGGTTTCAAGAAGAGGAAAAGGCCAGCTGCTTTAATAAAAGTAATGTAATAATCCTTTCAACAAATGCAACAGCTTCAAATCATCATGCTGGTCAGTGTTGGCATTTTGACAATAGACATGACCACCATACAGTCCATTGTCGTATTGTGATATTATGAATCCATTTTATTTGAAAACCATTTTTTTTTTACTTATCATAATCTGTCTATTATTCCATGACAAACCAGTTGAAATTTGTTATTTTGCATCTCCTTATATTATAGCCCAATTATCAGAGAAACAGTCCATTGCTTCACATTAGGGTCCTGCATTCAATAATTCAAGCTGATAAGTGATATAGCAAATTGATTTTTTTTTTTGACTTCTCTAATTTTATTGTCATCTTAACATGAATCAGTTCTTGTCTAAGTTGCTGCTGCTGGAAGATTTTGTTTTCCTCCCTGGTAAGAAATTGCTTTTCCCTGAAAAAAGAAACACAATTATGTTTGTCACAAAAAAATACTGAATCATAACGCTTTGTGCATGTATTCTATATAACATCATAAATCTTAAATTTTAAGTCTTCTAACAAAAAATGAAAATGATTTACTTTACCTGTTGGTTGTGTTATCTTAGAAGTCAGCCACACAAATGGGTCAACTAGTGACTTCCTGTTGCTTACTGTAACCTCCCAGAGACGCACTACAGGATATATGAATATTTCATAGTCATATATGTATATATATACTACATTGTTAAGGAAGGATCATTAGCCTAGAGCTTATTAAAAAACAGTATTATTAGTAGGCAACAAAATCCAATGTCTAATAAAGAAATTTAAAGAACATTTTAATGTATATTAAAATAATTAAAAAGGCCAAGACCTAAAGATTTTTAAATTTGATTTTTTTAAAATTTAAATGAAATTTGTCTTTAAAAATATCAGTTAAGTTTGAGTGTTCAATGGTGTGCCTATTTTTTTTTTAATGAAGACCTCATGTTAATAATAAATCCCTTGCATTAAAAATGCATGCAAGGTCAAGGGTGTGAACCACAGATATATGGAAAACACTATTATCAAAATATTCCTTCAGAGAAATTAGCTCTATATTTGTCTTTCCTTCCTTTATTCAAATACAGTTAAACTATACACTGTTTTTTCTATAACTCTGGAACACTCAAGGGGAGTTAAAACTTGAGAATAGCTATGTCAACTAGCCAGCTGCCAAATAAGCTGCTCCATAAGTTCTTAACTTACTTTTCTCTTTAACAGTCCAGGCCATGGCTGTGTCAAACTGGACTTGCCTCCTATCATTAAGTTCACTTTTATTACCAATCACAATCACATGACCCTGAAATTAAGAGTTTTTAAAAGGTAAATTATATTACAGAATAAAGCTTCCTTCAAGCTATGTGTCAAATATTTAATTGTGCCGAGTACACAAATCTTTCAGCCTTCAACTTCAATTAATATTTAAAACACTTTAAATAATTTCAAATATTAAGGTAGCTTCCCAAATGGCCTTGACATTCTTTAAAAAGGACTTCAAATTTGTCATATTAATGTGGTTACTGCATTACCGTAGTTATAACATGAGTCATAACATTTTTTAGGTTTTTAAAATTTATCCATACATAAGTTTGAGGAGAGTAAATAGCAGAGTACCATTCTGTTAACTTTTTCTCATCAGAGTACCATTCTTCTGTTAACTCCCTTCTATGTCTTTGAACTTTGATCTTTGAAGATTTGTGCTAATTTCTTAATCATTTTTCAATTCCGGGAATTTGAACTAGGGCTATGTACCATGAGATGACTGAAGCATCTCCTTATGTGGTATCGGAGGAGGACAGCGGGAATGCAAAAAAGCTATAATTTAAGTTAAACTTTAATTCCTAATGATCTACATTTGAAACAGCAATAACCTGTCAAACATGATATAAAGGAAAAAAGTGCAAAACAAAAGTAAGTCATAAGTAAAAACAAACATTCATTTTAATAAATTAACATGAAATATTTCCCTTGAAACAGCTATTGACTTCAAATTTGTAAGATTTCTGTCATAAATACTACATTTTTTAGCAGTGGAAAAACATGTTTTTTTTATAACAGATATTTTGCTAAAATATAATATATCAATAAATTATAGCTAATCTCATTGTAATAAATATATAATATATATATATATATTAAAAACATGTTTTTTTTATAACAGATATTTTGCTAAAATATAATATATCAATAAATTATAGCTAATCTCATTGTAATAAATATATAATATATATATATATATATATATATATATATATATATATATATATATATATATATATATATATAGTTGAAAAATGTAATGCATTGACCTGTTTCAAAACCATCTAATGTTTGGTAGAGAGGTGGGCTTTTTAACTAAGAAAACATGTCACTATTTACCATTGACATCTTGGATAAGAAGTATATATTACATTAAAAATGCACAACATGTTTTTGCTTTGCTACTCAGTTTTGTAAGGTTATTTTGATGATCCTTGGAATGTGGCGCTTGAGTTTTTCCACCTGAATAATTTTCATGACTTTATTATTTGTATTTTGAACTGAATAGCACTAAACCTTGAAGGGTATTAGGGGCAATAATTTCAAAGGTGGCCCAAATTGCATATTCTCTTAGCATTGGTTCCAGATATGCAACAAGAACTTTTTTTTAATGAGAGCAAACTGAAACATTGTTTTTCAAACAACTATTTCAATGGAGATACAGCAGTGTATCAGCCAATGTAAAATGTGGCAAACATTAACTAACCCTGAAGAGTTGGCTGAAATTTACCGTAGAGCGATAATTAAAATAGTTACCTCTCTTTTGTCCTTGTGCTTATCAATATCCTTCTTCAGTTTGTCAAGGCGTTTAAAAGAATCAAAGTTGGTCACATCATAAACCAAAATAAAACCCTGAAAAAAATTATGCAAGCTAGCATATATTATTCAGAAATGACTGTAGCAGAATTTTTTGTAATGCAAAAATTTAACGAACATACTAAAATGAATGAAAGCTTACTGCCTAACATCACAACTAGATGCTTACATTATACTTACATCTGGGAAACTGAGATAATGTTTTGGCAACTCTGCATCATTACCATCCTGAGAATATAAAAGTTTTAATAGCTTTGAATGAACCTTGCCTAATGATAGATTTAAGAATGGTAATAAAATATAGTTTGAAAGTATATATCAAAGTAACAACGTCTCTTATGTTAAATAGTGCCTCATAAAGGCCTATAAAATTATATCATTAAGAACAAAGAGCACAGAATAAAGATTTGGATAGCATGTATATTTTCTGAGAAGTTTCACCTTATTATTTATAAAAGAATCTATTAAGACCCAAAAACTAAGTACTTACAGGCATTCCTAGATCGAATATTCTGACCTTTTCTTTAACACCTCTGTCTGTTTCTATAACAGCGGTGTAAATGTCTTCCATAGTTTGATGTGTTGGCTAGAAAATAAATAGGGTCTAAAGTCCATTGCTTGTAACTTTCTAATGTAAAACTCTTATTCAACATTTCAACTTAATATTATTTTTTAATTATGATGGTCATATAAGCAACTAACTTATTAATGGACTGAGCATTATGCTCAGAACAATTACCAGAAATATAATTTGCTTATAATTATATCCTTGCAACTTAGCATAGTTACTTGCAAATACAAATGAAGTAATTTTTCAGTATTAAATGAACAGAATAACAGAGGATTCTCAGTTGAAATAGTGATGATTTATATGTGACTATAATACTACAAGATAGATATCAGCAACAATTTCATGTTTAAGTCAATCATTAATTCAACTTACAGACTCAACAATGTGATTTCCATATAGAAGTTGCTCAAGAATGGCAGTTTTACCTACTCCTGAGCATCCACATAAGAGAATCTTGTTTGTTTTTCCCATAGTTGAATTTTAAAAGTCAAAAGTGTATCTATCAGTATAATTTATTACAGCATTTTGATTTAGCTGTGAAGCATAAAAAAAATGATTATGTTACACCAGAATAAGAAAATATAATTTAATAAGAAATAAATTAATGATTGTTAAATTGTAAATCCAGTATAAAAAAATATAATATTTTTATCCTGGTCTTTCCACAACTTGGATTACAGCTCCTCAGAAGCCTATGACAACTTCTTAAGTCACTAACTTGCTAGGATTAGTTCTATACATACAACATAAAAGAATCAAGACTCTTGGCACACTTCAATCCACAAGGGTTCAATGCAACAAGAGGCTGACAGAACACAAAACAAGCCAGAAAAGCCAGAGTTAACTCTGCACCTGGATTTGCCCCATCCTTCCCTTGCACCTTCTGCATTACAACTTTTTGTGCCAGAAATGGCCCAATCAGCCATCTCTGCACCCACAGACAGATTCAGCAACAGGACAGTTGAATGGTCATGGTCAACTTTTGACTGATGAACTATCATTTATAGTGATATTCTTTGCTTCCTTTTGACTTTTTGATACTGTGTTGTTTCTGTCTTATTTGCACATACTGAGGTAGCTTATGAAGCCAATCCTAGAGTGTCAGTTTTGGTTGTACTCCTTGCAAGAGAATCTTGAATGCAAATTTTACTTTTGTCTTCTGTATTGCTCTTTTTTGCTACAAGAACATTATTTTGCACATTCCCTGCCTGTCAGATGTCCAAAGTCATCAGCAATACTTTCCCATTGGTTAATTTTGATATTAACAGCCCTTCAATACGTTTGCCTCTTCTCCATTTAGCAGGTTCTTTGGATTACGATCTGCCTCAATTATTGTTACAATGCAAAACCAGCAAAGGTTCTTCTTATTTAATGTAGAGAGCATGCTGCACATTTTGCACATTCCTGAACCTCTGCATTGTTTAGGCATTTTGTTTTGTCATTGACTGTCACATACATCTTAAGTAAGACCTCTTAGCATAGCATATATGCCCAGTAGATGCTCAATTTTGTCCTTTCCATGTTGTTCCACATCCCTTGTTTCATTTGGTAATAAGAAGAGAGACTGCATTCCTCTTGCCATCCTCTCAAATACTACATTGCAGTTGTTTATTTTAATTATATTATTGTTTTTATTGTTGTTTGTTTGCTGAAAAAGGCTTCTTGCCGACACCTTCATTGATTTGTTGCATCCTTTTTTTTTATTTCCCTGGTATTCCCACAATTTGTTACGCTCATTTTCTTGTTTAATTTGGCCATAGCTGCTGCTGGTTTTGCAATCCTGATGATGTTCACCTAATGAATGGTGAGCTAGAGATATTAGATGCAAGTCCAAGGTATGTTAAGTTTTCAACCACTTTCTGTAAGGTTAAAATCCTCAATATTTAATAATAATGTTTAGAGGGGACTTTGATTCTTTCCCTCCGACATTTGCTTTCCTCACACTGATGGTCTCACTTTCAACTGCTTGAGGCTTGAAGGAGTGGGATAGCTACAAGCTGCTGCATCCACCTTCTGTGCAGTGTGGGCAGTGAAGACAATGTGGTAAAAAAAAGCCATCTTATAAATTTATTATTGGTACTATGGCACATTTTTATTATATTAAAATATCCATACAAATATTTTTGTGTTGTGTAGGCCGCCGCATATGATTTTAAAATCGAAGTGATTATTCACAGAGCTGTGCAGATAATGCTGGCCGTTATTCGCAGATTTCTGTCTGCCGATAACGCTCGGCATTATTCGCAGAATGTGATAAATTAAACTATGAATATAAAATACAAAGTTCGCTTGCAGGCATCTCCTGGGTACTATAGTGGTAAGTATCTCCGGCTGTCACCCAGAAGAACTGGGTTCGATTCCCCGTGGGATGCTACTTTTTACAAATAAATATTTTTTAAAAAAATATTTAAAGGTTATTTCGTATTGTTATATTATAATTATACTCTTCATATAGCTTTATTATTCTGTTCACATAGTTTTACTATTATTATCATTATTTTCATATAGTTTTATTATAATTTTTATTTATACAATTTTATTATACTTTTCATTCTGTCCAACAACGTAGGTATTCAAAATTCTAGTTTCAATCTATTTTGTTAGAATGTTCATTCATGATTCAAGTTTCGTCAAAAAACTGTAAACAACATGTACATGCAGATGAGCCGAAAACCATGTTTAAGCCGGGTAACTCTATACATTGTGATATACTTTAAGCTCCTTTGACTGTTTAAATTTTCTTTGTATAATTCCATTCATAGACTTTAACATCCATCTCTAACAAACAAATAAATATTAATAACTTACTTATTCAAATATTTTATACCTCAGAGTTGTGTATTAATGTTTAGATAAAAAAATATGTCACGTTTTATTTGTTTAATTTTAGTTTCTAATGAGTATCATAATAAGTATGGACACAATATGCGGCTCCAGAAATAGTTGAAATAACCCTTAGTGATGAAAATGAAATGAACATACCGGTACTGTACTTAAAACATATCAACAATTTTAGCTCTTTTAAAAAAAATGTTGATAATTGAAACAAAAAGCCATACTGCCACTGTTGTAACTATGGGTCTAAATATAAAAAAAAGCATAAGAAAATTAATTGGAACCCTGCTGGATGCATTTCGAGTCTTGGGGAAGTAAAGTTCCCTTGGGGCAATTGAAGCAGCGTTTACAAGTTTGAGTGCACGGCCAGCGCAATAACCAGCCACCTTTACTATTCCCAGCTAAGGCCAGAGCTGGGTAGACTTAGGGACAACCTCAAGGATGAGGAAAAAATACTAGCCTTAAACTTAAACAAGATTAGATTCTGTTATTATCGATGTAGGGTCTATATGCTCCTCCCCGTCTCTCACATGGCCGCCTGAGGCAGCCACCTCTCTTCATCATAACACTGTTGCACGGCATGTCAACTATTTCTGACAGAACATTTCTGGACTAGGTGATATATCATAGTGCTTTAAGAAACTAAATGATAAGCTATCAAGCTTTGACATCATTTTAAGACCTCTCTAAAGTGGGTGAAAGTGAGTCTACATGAAGAATACCGGCACCATTTTTACTACTGGTATAACTTTTAATATGAAATACCAGAAAATTAGTTATGTCTAGTCTAGGAGTAGGAGGTTTGACTGGATATATTAGTAACACTCTATAGGTCGAATAGACCCTATGTTGACCCCTAGCAGAGCAGATGTAGGCACAATTAATTGTCCTATATCCAATATATAGGCTATAGTTAGGCCTATTAAATTTTACTCATACTCAAAGATCCATATATCCTACACTACTTAACCCCCCCCCCCCCCCCCCCCCGTAAGGAGTGTGATCCTAAGTATTTCTAGAGATTTGCGTAATAATGGGAAAATTTCTTTCTGCAAATAACGCTCTGCATTATTCACGAAGATTTCGGTCTGTCGATAACGCTCAACATTATTCGCAGATATCTGCGAATAATGTTCAACATTATTCACAGATATCTGCGAATAACACTCAACATTTTTCGCAGATATCTGCAAATAACGCTTCCTTTTTAAAATTTATTTATAATTATAAATAATCTTAAGTTAAGAGGTATCAATCAGGGCCAGGGATTCACCTTGTTGATTTGGGATATTTATATGCCCATGTCTGCTAAATTATGAAATGTTTAGTCAAGATTATGAAATAATTAATTAATATGATCTATTAATTTTATTAGTCTGCCAAGGCCAAGGCTAAAGACTACTAAAGTAAAGGCTAGGGGCCCACTAGGGCTAAAAACTGAGTAAAGTTAAAGGCTGATATAATTATAATAATCTCTAATTTTAGAGCATTAATAATATACTATTTAATGAAATAAAAAATTTAAAAAACGCCCTATTTACCTGACGGAACTACATTAAAACACTTCAAGGTCTATCATATATAAATATAAATTTATTTTTGGTTGTTTTGGACAGTAGGGTAAGCACCTATAATATTTATATTAAATACAGTAGGAATGTGAAAATGCAATTTGAGTTATCTTTTCTCACTCTTAATTACTTCCCTTTCGCCAGTTTCGATAGGATGATACATTAACGTTCTAATTTGATGACCAAATATTGGACTAAACTAACTAATTAATTATCTATCTGGTAAAAACTTAAAATGTTTGCATATTATTTTAGCTTAAGAGTTAATATAAGTATAAAAAATTAAATCAGAATTTAAACTTGTGTCTGATTAAATCAATACTCAAAACCACTTCTGACCTAGATACGGCTTTCAGCAGACGTGTTAAAATAAACAACTAACCAATCAACGGTCGCCTAGTATGTTTATATTATGACGTCATATTAGTGTTGTTATTTCATGACCAAAATGGCCAGCAGTGGAGTTCTAGTAAAAAAGGATTTATGTTGCATGGATTATTTTTAAAATTTTATAAAGACTTCCGCTGTATCCAATAGCTTGCTGTGTTGTAAACACTTTAATTCGATGCCTAAGGACATTCATCATACACATTTTTCGTTTTGTAGTAGTTTCATGGTAGTCTTGCCTTAACTTTTACTTTAAACTTTATTAACGACGTTAATTACGTACCCGGTCCACGTACCCTACGCAACTCCTAAGCCAAACTCTTAAGTTACAAGTTACAAATTATTAAGTATATTAAGAATAAAAAAGGTATACATTTTAGACTTTTTAAGATGATTATGATTAGGAACTCAGCCCACTTTGAAACAATGAAGAGGCCTACGCCTACTTCTACCCATATATGATTATATTATATTAACTATATTCTAGCCTAGCCTAGACTCTACTGCCTAGCTAGACCTATACTTAACTTACACTATACTTATAAGTTAAGGTATAGCTACTAAATTAATTAAATTTTGCTAGCTTAATTTTATTATTTTGGCGATTTCTAATTATTTACTTTAGAAGGGCTGTTTGCCGACTTCTGTCTTATTCTTAGACTTTTACCCTTGGCCTATCCACTTTTTTAAATACTACAAATACAATTTACTCTTTATATTATTAAAAATTAGTCTTTCTATTTTAATTTTACTGTATTTTGCAGGCTTAGCCTACTGAACTGATAATGAATATGATTTATTAATTTTATTAGTCGTGAGGGCGGTTACTGTTATTTATTCTAAGTTTGGTTGGCCCCTATTTAGATTTTTGTGTAGGTGCTAGCAAATCAATAAATTTAAATAAATAGAAAGGGTTGGTTGGTAGCCTGAGGTTTAGTTAGTAAACTATATAGACCAGTGGTTCTCAAAGTGGACATTATCACCCCCTAGGGGCAAGTGAGCGGTGGGTATGCTCAGGGGGAACTGACAGACTGGAGATTTAAGTATCAGCGGGACTCTCAAATCAGCGGGACGCTGGAGAATCATATCAGATGATACATTTTTAAATTATATTATGCGTTTTAAAGATATATGATATATATAACATTATATTTACTGCTATGAATGACATGTCGGATTCAAAGAAAATTCAGGATTTAGATTATTTACTTTTTTTTTTCCCACAGTCCACAAAGACAAGATACTTGACCTAACTTTTAAGAAGATGTAACATCTTCTAAAATTAATGATACTTAGTGGTAGCATGGCTGACAATGTTTTCTATTATTAAATTGACTCTAGGGGCTGTCCATAAAGTATGTCACGCTATTTTTGACCATTTTTACCCCCCCCCTCCCCCCTTGTCACAAACTGTCACAAATCTCAGAGACACACACCCCCCCCCCAAGTACGTCACACTTTCAAACAATTTATTTTTTGACCATTTTTCCCCCCCCCCTCCCCCCTTGTCACAAACTGTCACAAATCTCAGAGACACACACCCCCCCCCCAAGTACGTCACACTTTCAAACAATTTAAAAAAAAATAAAAAAATTACACCTAATTAAAATTTAATCTAAAAAAACACTTCACTTTTAAACTGTATTAAAATATAACATTTCCACTTAAAAGAACATATTATTAAAATGACTTAAATAGTAGAATAGTTAATTGTCAACAGTTTTTACAGGTATTCATTGAAGCAGTAACTCAAGCTAGATTGAATTTGAAAACTAAAATTGCGAAAATTAGACTAGACAATTATATAATACACATCATTTATCTGCTGCTTTTTCATTTACAATAGGTGAGGTCAAGATTCAGACAATTTTCCGATTATCCAATCTTTTTACACGGGATCAGAAGTAGATTAGCGAAACTTGACCTCGCCCAGTGATATAATAATAAAAAGAACAGTGACATAATTATTCAGCGGACAACATAGAAATAATAATACTTTAGGCATGACGAAAGCAAGGCTATACATAAAACAAGGCTTGGTAACAGCATACTAGCGCTCCTAGCGAGAGGAATCGTGAACAACACATTAAGAGATACACATTTCATGCTATTTTGACATAAAACTAATTCAAATGTTTCACAAAATTTTTGAAAATTATTTTTAAAGCTATTCAATTCTACTACAAAAAAAAAAAAAAAAAATAAAAAAGAAAAAAAAAAAAAAAAAATTTGCCCAAACCACTTCCCCCCCCCCCCCCCCCCCCTTTTCCTCCCCCCTGTCACAAACTGTCACACTTTCTTACACCCCTCCCCCCTCTAGAGCGTGACGTATTTTATGGACGGCCCCCTACAAATAACCTGAAGACTGTCAAGTATGTTTTAAAAGCTCCTCATGAAAACATCAACATACCCTTACATAGCTTATTGCTAAATAGTGGAAATTCATAAACAATCGTCTTAACAGCTATTTATATGGTCTAACTTCTTAAAAAACAAACTGCAAACATGGAAAATAAGTTGCATAGGATACCAAAGCATTCATTTACAATTAGATGAGTTGATTTTCAAAACAATAAATCTTATTGTACTGGTAATGCCATGGAGTGGGGAGGAGGTGTCCACAATGCCTTTCTTGGTGCTGACTCCAAAGACATCACACAAGACATAGTTTTTATATTAGAATTTTTTCCTAGATTAAATGAAAATGATTTTGCTGTTTCAGAAGAATGAGATTAATCTTTTTAAAACTAAGTCTCCTTTATTTAGTATCAAAATCAACTTCATTTAAGCCTATGACAGGGACATATTCCGTTATACTTATTTTCAAGCCCTTCTGAGCAGGAAGGGAAAATTGAGATGCATAGATGGTAGCATTTTGCGACCATTTTTATATGCTAGGCAAAATTTTCTGAGCAATTTTTGTATTTTCTTTTGATGGATCCCTTTTTGTGATTGATGCAGTTGGTGAAGTAGAGAAGGAGCTTATTCAACACAAAAAAAAAGATATTGAGTGTTAGCCACAGTTTAAAAAAATAGATGAAGTAGGATATTTTCTATTATATTCTGCACTTCAGAAGGTGGTTAATAAATTTCATTGCATTCTCAACACAGTATTTGATGTAATATGGTTTTAATGTTGCCATCCAGATTAGCTCAAAGAAACAACATATAAATATAAACATTGTCAAAGAAGTTTTTGCTAAAAAATTATATTACTTTATGAAGCACACCCTAAGCATCCAAACTTGATTACCAATAAAAAAAAAAGTGACATCCCCCCCAGAATTATTGCCAAGTAATATTCCAAATTTAAAAAGCTAATGTCTTTTCATTTGAGGGCTGGCAACATTTTTTATGAGACTATAATGGGAAAAGGCAAGAGGAAGAGTTTATGACCCCAGGGGGCCGGTGGCAGGAAAAAATTTGAAAACCACTGGTTTAGACTATAGTCATGATTATCCTTATTCATAGCTTATGGTTTGAGTATCATACTTCTCTCAACCAACAAGACTTGAAAATTTTAACTTTTGCCATGGCTTTGACCATTTAATTGCCCTTTGCAAGTTTAAAAAGTCAAGAGTAAGTTTCAAATAAATTCTTTCTCAACAGCCAATCATAATCTGTTAATCATGCAATCATTTAACCAAGTGTAGGCCCTTTAGTGTTTAAACTGGCATTCATAGACATAAACTCTTAAGTAAATCATATTGATAAAAAGACCTAAATGTTTGAATTAACCTTAATTAAACCCCAGAGAGAATGGCCGTGCCTAAGCTAAGGGTTTCGAATCAAATTATCATCATAACATTGTCGTAACTCTACTCTTAAACTTAATTGATTGATTACTCCTTTTTTTTAAATTGTAGAATCACAAGATCTTTTTACAACCTTAAAACCTTTGTGCAGCAAGAGAACTTTCCACATTTAATCCAGCTTTGAAGAATTTAGTTCTCTTTGTAACTTCAAATTGCTGTAAAAGTGAAGTTGGAAAAACAATGGAACTTCCTGGTGATATGCCTGTGACGCTCACGATCAAAGCCCCAAATCAGCGCATGGAAGATCAAACTGTTGACTGTATGCTAGGATGGACCATAAAGAAACTGAAAAAGCATTTAGAGACTGTGTATCCTAGCAAACCAGTAAGAAGATTTTGATATATTGATAAGGACAGACTTAAAATGTATGTCCCACTGTAATGTAATTTAAATTATGTGCATTTGGTCTCAATAATAGTAAATGTGTTAAGTTCCTTTTATTTTGTAATAAACAGCGCTATAGAAGATTTTTGGGGCTCAATTTTACAAGTGTTAACATAATATTAATAGTGTCAAGGGTATTAAAAAAGAGTAACTCAGAGGAGCATTTGATATGGTTCTATTGGTAAGATAAGAAATATATTTTAATATATCTAAATTAATTTTCTTTTCCAAAAAACATTATTTGTTTACTTAGCAAGGCAGTATAATAATAATATATCAATGGTCAGAAAGATAAGCAGATGTGGAAACTTGAAAAACCTAATTCAAGTTTTTTTATTTGATGTTACAGAAACACAACGAGCAACGTCTGATTTATTCAGGGCGCTTACTGCAGGATCATCTTACGTTGAAAGAAATCTTGCGTCAGGTATTAGCAATTTCAATTCTATAATTGAAGGTTATTTTTAAAATATGAACTTTTTTTTTTATTAACTTCATGGATATAGACATGGATAAAACTAATGAAAGAATTGGTTTAACTCGTGTAAATATCCTGATTTAATTTTGAACAAATATAAAGCTAACCATACGATTATTATTCTTTCCTATATTTTAATTTTGGATATATTATTTCTTTAAAATTCCCAGCCATTTATTCTAAAATATTTCTATACAAAATGCTATTGCATATGTTCTTTAGGCAAGACTAACATGAAGCTTAAGGTATGATCCACTTCCTATTTAGTTACCATATCTATAATAATGATCTTTATTTTCAGTATGATGGCTCAGAACTCCCCAGCAATAACCATACTGTTCATTTAGTGTGTTCCAGCAGCTCTGATTTATCAAACAGCAATACCCCTTCATCTCAAAGTTCTTCTGATAAAGTGGTAAGTCCAATCATTTATTATTTGGTCTGTAAGGATAAAAGAATAATAGCATCTATGTTTTGATAAACATTTATAAATTCATACTTTGAAGGATTTCTTTATGTTAGCAGAGTCAAGTTGCACATGAGTGAACAATAATTCCATTGTATTCACTTGAAAATCAGTATTTTGGTTAAAAATCAAGTATAAGAGTTTCTATTTGATTTTAAAGACATGAATACAAAATCATATTTGAAACAGCATTATATACTTGTCAAGTGTCATTTTTTTGGTGTTTTTTTTAATGTTGATTTTATTAATGTCAATGTCATTTATGTTTTTCGTATGAAATATTTAAGTGGACTGATAAAATTGAGTGAAGAGATTTCTCCAGCTTATATCACTTAGATCTTATTTCTATTGATTAAGTAAGGGTGTCAAGTATGCAACAGATGTTTACACGTTTTTCTCAATAATCCATAATGGTGAGAGTGGGGCTAACACCAGGAATACTTTGTTTTATGAACAACGTTACTTGAAGCTCTTATTGCGTCATGCAATATATATATATATATATATATATATATATATATATATATATATTAGTCACAATAACTCACAAGTGATTTATGTGTGTGTGTGTAGATTTTTGTCACCAGTATATTTTTTCTCTATAATCTATAATGGTGAGAGTGGGGCGAACACAAGAAATATTTTTTTTTATGAACAACGTTATTTGAAGCTCTTATTGCGTCATGCAATATATATATATATATATATATATATATATATATATATATATATTAGGCACATTAACTCCCAAGGCATTGATTTGTGTGTGTGTAGATTTGTGCCACAAGTAGACTAAACTTGAGGACACATGTGACAGGGAACTCATTGGGGGGAATCGGGAGATCATTTAGGCTAAATTTATTTTGTTGACATGGGAGTGGCTAAAATTAAACCATTTTCTTTAATAGTTTTTTTGTCTTAGATTTTTTATTTTTGCTAGAGATGTAAAAAATATACAAATTTGTTATAGCTAGTTTTAGAAAAAATGCAATGAGACCAAGCTTTTAATCTACCCCCTTTCAACTTTATTGTCTAGCTCAGTGGTCTCCAAACTGCGGGCCAAATGCGGCCCACGATCGGCCCGGGATGCCCTCTCATCTGGCCCGTGGAGAACTTTTTGTCTATGTAAACAAATTACGGGAATTTTACGTGTATCCCGCCAAGATAAAAAATAGAGGCGTGCAGTAGTACGTTATGTTTTCCAACCAATCACTACATAGCAAAACCGTGATCGCTGCTTAGTTCTTCTACTTCTGTTCACAGTCAATAAGATGATGTAATGCTATGTAGTGGTGGAATTTTTAAGTAGTTTGCTGCTTGTTCAAGACTTGATTATTTTGATCAAAGTTTGCCAGCTGCGGTTGACTGCTGCAATGAGGTGTTGGTGTCAGTTAGCGTCTGATTGCGAAACATGTTGCACTCTATTTTATTTTGTGATAATTTCCTTCGCGTAATTACTTATCAGTGTGTTTAAAGTATTGGAATGTCGTTATATTAGTAAACAAAAAATTGAATATTCTGAAGAGGAAACATTAAAAGCAACAATCTCTCTACCATAAGTGGATATATTTGCACACTATATTCAGGTAAGTTTATCCTAAGAATTTCATAAGAATTTTTTAAAAATTGTTTCGGATCATTTGCAGCTACAATTGTGACAAAATTAGTTTGCATAAACATGTTTTTGGAGCGATATTGTGTGAAAGATACTTTCAGATTCACTATTTATTCATGTTGAATTCACTTTAACTTAGTGCCCTGCAATGGCAGAGAAGAGGAAAAGAAAAATAGACGATGAGTGTAGGCAATTTCAAGAAGAATGGAGTTTAAAATACTTCTTCATCAAATCCGGTGAGAAAGCATTGTGTGTGATTTGCAACTAAACTGTGGCTGTGATGAAAGAATACAGCCTGCGCCATCAAAGCAAACATCAGGAGAAATATGCACAGCTGAAGGGTTAAGTCTGTGCTGAAAAATTTTCTAATTTATAAAATCAACTCACATCTCAGAGGACATTGTTCATAAATCCTCAAATGAAAATGAATCCTTAACTGAGGCCAGTTGCCTATGTCCTGGCTAAAATTGGCAAACTGATTACAGATGGTGAAGTAGTGAAGGAATATTTGTTGGTGGTGGCTGAGGAACTTTGCCCAGAACAGTTAAAACAATTTGAAAATGTAGCTTTGGGTGCAAGTACCATTGCCCGCCGTGATATAGACATGGGTGAAAACATTATGACTCAAAAAGCGAAAAATGCAAGCAATTTTCGCCATTTTTCAATTGCAATGGATGAATCGCTGGACAGCTGTTCCACCTCTCAACTGCTTGTGTTCATTAGAGGTGTGGATGAAGACATGAACATAACACAAGAGCTGGTTTTCCTACATAGCATGTATGACACTGTTACCGGAGAGGATATAATCAATGAGTTGAAAAAAATAGTTGCTGTATATATATTTGGACTGGACTAACCTCAGTTGCCTGACTATTGATGGAGGAAAGAACACGAGTGGCATAAAGAAAGGCTTGGTTGGACAAGTGAAGCAGATGTGTAATGAGAAAAACATTCTACAACTAATGTTCCTGCACTGTATTATTTACCAGCAACCCATTTGAAGCAGATGTGGCCAGTTGTCCAGATGAACTGCAGCTGGAGGTCATTGAGTTGCAAGCAAAAAACCTCCTTAGAGAACAAACTTGTCAGATGATAATCTCAGGTCATTGTTGATGTTAGGGACATCAAATCTAAAGCCAGAAATGTCTGCTTTTTTGGCATCCAGGAAAAAATGTCACCATTCCAACTAATACAGGTGTTATAGTGCAGTGTACTAATGTGTTATTAAATAATAGCTGAATTAAATAATAATAAATAAATAATTTAAAACAACATCCATGTTTTTATTTTTTAAAATTTGGACCTCGAGGATGTAGTCGGCCCCCGAACTGCTGTTTGATAGTTAATGCGGCCCTGGGGGCTGAAAATTTTGGAGACCCCTGGTCTAGCTGATTAGTCCATTGCTTTAAATTCATTATATGACAAAGACACATCAAAAATTGTGTATATAGGTCGATCTTAATGTTTTTACTTAGCAATAGTGTGAAAAGTGTTATTTGAATAACATAAAATATAGTTATAATAGTGTTTTTTAAAAGTGTTTTAAAGTTTGAACAAAATAATATAAAGATCTAAGTCTTTTTGTATGTGATAACTTACTAAGGCAACATGTTATTTTCTTAAAAACTTTAATTGTCCAACGTTTGAAATCACCAAAATTTTAAATACTAACCATACAATGTTTTTCAACATAAAATGGGTGTGTAGTCAATTTACCAGGGTATAAATTAATTTGAAAAAAAATGAAGCATCCAAAATCAAGTCATCTTTCAAAATTTTTATAAATATTTATTAGAAAAAGTTCTTTGGATCACTAAAAAAAAAACAATAAAATTATTTACTAGTCAGTGAAACAATGAAATTAATTATTTATTTAAAAACCAGGAGTTGTTCATTTCATAAGGTATATATATTTTTTCTTTCATCTTTCAGAATTTCCAATTTTAGAACATGAATTTCAGTTTTTTGGAAAGGTATATAGGCATATATTTGGTATCCAGGCATATCTTTGATTTGTAGGATTCTATTCTGCTTGAATAGTTTGGTGAAAACAAATTGAAACAGTTCTCCTATATGAACTACTAGATTTGAACTCCACAATGTGAACTACTCTATTTTCACAGCAAGCTCAAGCAACACCATCTAGCTCAACAGCGTTAAATAGACCAGTGACAGCACCTACCAATAGCCAAGGTGAAGGTTTAAGATACAGAGGTTCATCACACACAGCAGGTGCAACTTCAGGGTGAGTAAATAGTGACACATCTATCGGACCCATTTTGGCCATTGGCAGAGAAATATGTATGCATTTTAAGACTTTGGCTATTAAGGTTAGTTTCACAAATTCAACTGTGGAGAAATAGAGCAAGTTTATTTCATTAATTAGTTTAACTTATCAATTATATAATGGATATATCCATATATAATAAATACTATTTTTAAGCTATTAGCTAGTATTTAAGTTGAACCCTTCCTCTGATATGTCTGAAAAATTTTTGCTGTCTGGAGTTAAATTGATAGTGAAGCATCATTAACAAAAAAATAACTGTAAATTTTTGCATCCACAGATCAGAAAGTACTTACACAATGACCCAACCTAATGTCAGTGCTGGTGACACATACCCTGAATATTCCCTAACACCAGAGCAGTATGCATGGATGATGCAACAACAAATGTACTCACAATATATGATGCAGTACATGCAATAGTGAGTATTTTTGTTACTTGAGAAACTATAAAATACACTTAACTATTCACAACTTTTTGTTTGCATTTGGACTATTATAGATTCCAATGTATGATAAATGTCTAGTGCTAACTATCAAATTACTAATAACAGTTGAAAATAATAGCCATAATGACTTAATTTGATAATTAAGGAAAAAGAAATGCAAGAACTGAAGTATAAAATATACATGTGAAACATATTATTTATTACTGAGTTGAAAAATATTTCCCACTTCTGTCTTAAATACTTAATCTATTTAACCCATCTCTGGCACTAAAGTAGCAGTTTAATATTAATATTTAAGTGCAATATAATTCATTAAAATGAAGACTTATTACCTGTCTTCATAAGCAATTTTGAAATACAATAGTAGACAAAGAGTTAATTCTGGGCCAAATAATGCTCAATCTCTTTATTTGCCAATTTATTTACAAGAAGTTTAATGAAATTTTTGAAGTGCATTCTGTTTTGATTTGTCATCCAGTTAACTACTGAGTTAATTAACTTTTTCAATAATATCCCTTAGCAGTTTTAACAATCTTTTTAAAAATTCTCCTTCACAGCTATCAAACTCTTTACTACAGTATGAACCCACAACTTTCTAACTCACCGTTTGTACAGCAGCCGGTCAATCTTGGTGCCACATTTCAGCAGCCTCAGCCCCAGGCAGCAGCTCCTATCAACAACGGAGTGGCTGGTCCCAATGCCAGGCCAAATGTTCGCATGAATGCCCAGGGTGGGATTGAGGAGGAAGATGAAGATGATGAAGAACCCAGAGACTGGCTTCACCATTCTTACTTTGTGATGCGCTTTCTCACCTTTATGGGCATCCTCTTCTTCTACTCAAACCTGACAAGATTTCTCATTGTGTTCAGTGGATCTTTAGCAATATTCATGTGAGTAATTACTTCATAACTTTCAGATTCTATGTTTTAGCCCCTGTTGTGTGTTTTATTTGGGAATAATTTTTTCAGATGGCATTCAATGGGGGTTTGTTATTAGTTTCTAAGATAACATTTAAGTTATTCAAATTTTGAATGTGCCATTGATGCAAAACAAAAAGTAAATATTTAACTAAAAATTAAGATTCAGTGAAGTTAGGCATCAGTTTACTTTACAAAAAAGGTATTTTTCCTGTCAATAAAATAACATTGCCCCTTTTCTTGTCTGTAAAGTCCTCTAACCTCATATTTCGTCTTGTTGCTTTTGAAAATAAATAGTTATATATCATAGACAATTGGATTATTTAATCTGCTACTTTAACTATCCATGCCCAGCGCCTATGTTTTTTGTGTGCATCCAATTCATCCTATCATTCTGGATCTACAACTTTTCTAAAGGTTTAGCAATATAGACTTTCCAGTTTTATGAATGAGGAATCAAGTACTGTCATGAAAATCATTATTTTATTCTTCTTTAAAAAGACTTATGTCATTTTTAGAATAAGAATGTATAATGGGGTCTATTTCAAGTTTGATGGGTATTAGAGAGATTGAGCTGGATTAAATGAGTTCATTTGCAAAACCTGCTAAGTAATTTCTTGTTGATTTTGAGAAAAAAAAATGATTTTTTGTAAATCAATTTATATAGCATTTATATTTTTTATGGTGAAATTTAGACTTTCATAAAGCTTTTAAATTATTGAATACTCAAAATTCTGAAGATTGACACTTAATAAACCAGCCAAAATGGAGAACTCATGTATTTTTAAAAAGTGACTTAGCAGGTTTTGCAATTGGACTCCTCAAAAGGCTTTTGAATCAAATGCTTTTTTTTTGTATCTAACAGCCCTGTGTCATAAACCTGTTAAAAACACATTTTTGAGCTACAATTATGGGTTGAAAAAGAAATATAAAATAGCTGAATTCCTTGGATTATATTTTGTGCCTATTCCTTAATTCGGATAACTAAAATCCACAAGGTGTATATTTAGATGCTGTTAACAAAATACTATATTTTTTATTCTCAAATGAACAGTCTTCAGAAGTTCAGAAAATATATGCAAAGGGCCCAAAGAGAGCAGGAACAACAGCGGCCTACCCAGCTGGAGCCAAACCAGCAGCAGCAGCCCAATCAACAACAGGCACAAAATATACCACCACCTTCACCACCAGAAGCACAGGTGGAACAAAATCAAGAAAGGGACAATGCAGCAGCAGAGGTTAGCTTCTGTACTTTTATAAGTACTATTTGCCCTGACAACATTAAGAAATATTTTTATTCCTTATTTCATTTTTTAAAAAACATAATCTCTATATTTTAATAATTTGCCAAGTTTAAGTGGCTGATGCAACTTTTGAAGTCTCTTGATTTTTTCTATAGGAGAATGCAGAAACCCCACCAACAGAAACAGGAAACAGTGATCAGCAACAACAAGCACCTGAGCAGCCTCAGGATGAGGGCAGTCGCTTAACTAGAGCATGTATTTTCTTCTGTAATACGGTTCAAACCTTTTTCACCTCCTTGCTGCCCACCCCACCTGAACTGCTGGAAGCTAACTGAAGAAGCTTTATTACTTTGGAATCTTAGCTTCAACAGCTAGCTTCTGATCTTTTCAGTGAAAACAGAAGATGGACTCTGCACTTCTATCAGGAATTGAGAACATTTAAAGAAACGAAGCTATAAGCTGATCAGGGCTATAGTTCAACATTAAATTAAGCAGACTTTGTTTATTTTCTTATATGTTTCTTGCAACCAGCAAGAAAAAAATATATTTAAAAATAAGGATCCAAGTACACAGCAAACAGGTTATTGTTTTTGAGTTACTATACAAAAAACATATTCTGAGACACCTAGTCAGGTAAGGGATAAGTGACAGTCCCACATGGGTTAATTATGCTTCACAATTAGAAAATGTATTTTTTTTTAAAAAACACTTATTGTTTCTGCAAAGAACTGAAAAGGTTTGCTCACTGTGGTTCCAGTGAAGCTCTTTTATTAAAGACATTTATAAGTTACCCTTCTGGTGAATCATAGACACCCACTCACAAATCACCCTTTAAAAAAAAAAAAAAAGCCTGATTTAATTCAGTGGAAAAAAATGTAGAGAGACAAGCTATTTTTATGGACTGCACAGAAATTCCCAGCAATCAGAGAGCCTATCTGAGATTGACATATGGAGATTTACTTGTTTTGTCTGACAATTGGCCACAATCTTCATTGAATTTATTGACCAGTTGAGCATTTTCTCCCACTTAAAGCTTTTGATTTAAACTAGAAATTGAGAAAAGAAAGGAAAGTGTGCACATCAACACTGGTCACCATCCTAATTCATATTTATTTGTATATTTTTTAAGAAGTTAAAACAACCCTCAGTTAATGATGTCTAGTCAGAGAATTTTTCCGACTGATTCTTAATCCCATCCTGCATCTCTATTTTATCAGGCAAAAAAAAGGGGGTTTAATTGCTAGCCTTTAAGTAAGTCTCATTTAAATAGATAAGAGATTTTAACTAAAATATTTGTTTAAACATTTGCTTTTGATTAGCTAATTCAGTACCGTGATGCTGTCATCATTGTTAGTTCTGTTCATTTTAATGATAATGTCATAATGTGTTCTATGTGTTTTCTATTCTGAAAACAACAAACACTTTATTTCTCTCCATCATTGAAAAAAAGTCTTTTTTTTTAAATTATCCACTTTTTTTTCTCTTATTTTTTATCCCCCAAACTAAATATAACCATCTTTTTTTAAATCATTGACTAAATAGAAATCATCTGCTTTTTTCAACAAAGATTTTGAATTCATAAAAGCATTTGTCATGAGCTCTGTTGCTTTATTTTCTGACACTCAAAAGAGAAGAGAGAAAAAATGATGAAAGCAGCATACTCAAATATGCCATTGTCCTCTGGGTGCTCATGCAGCTTTGTAAACTGTTGCCAAATATAGCAATCCATTGCATCAAGCATCTTTGTTTTCTTTTGTTAATTTGACCCCTTTGCTTTTATTTATTTTTTTTTATTTTAGTTACTTCACATTATGTTACATTTGCCACCTGTTTCTTATATCCACCAATATTTTGAAATCCCAATGCAGACATGTAAAGATCTGTCTTAATTTTGTATGTACTGGTCCCCTGTGACTGAAAATTTTGAAATGTATGTGCAACACTAATGCTTAACATACTTTGCTGCTATATCTAGATTAATAATGCAGCCACCAAAATCCATTAGAAAATGTGTTGAAGTTCTCCTGTCTGACAAAAAGTGCAAAAGATTCTAACTAAAACACATGAATTGATATAATCATAATTTTTTGTTCAAAACAAAAATTTTATTCTATCATTTGTAAAACTCGATACCTTTGACTACAGTTGGTTCTTCTTATTTATTGATCCCTAGTCAGGTTCAGTATCACTTTAAATTAAAAGTAAGCTGCCATTAAAAAAAAAGGCTATTTTAATCATGTACTTAATAACACTGTAAACTAGTATATAAAAAGAGCAAACAATTATTTGTCAGTTAGATTTGTGCTTAAAATTTTCATATTTTTTTGTCAGCCAAGTAGACCCATGGTACAGATATTCTTACATGTAATTGGTTGTGCCTTCTTTAGAATATATTTAATTTTATAAACTCTGATTAATCCTCTTTCTTTCTAGATTTCCTTAAAATAAGGTTAAATTATAAAGAGAAGAATGGTCGTGAAACTTTTGCAGATGCTTGTAAATATTACAATGATTTTCTCACAGAAATTAATGTTTTTAATAGTTTATAAAATGCTTAGCATAAACATGTTTGCAAAAATTAAAATCATTTAATTCAAAAGAATAAGATAATATTGGGCACCTTCTGTTGGATATTTTACAAAAACAAATAAAACAACGGATTTTAAGAAATGAACGTTGAATAATTAAATGTATAGGCAGAGTTATGAAAACATGACGTACCAAAATCTGCAAACATTTGTCAGTTCTGGCACTATTAGTAGAATCCTTTGGCCTTTTTATTTCCAGCAGTCTCTCCCACTATGTGAACTGGATGCACTGCCTGGGTCCACTCACTCCCTTCAGCAAATTTCAGAAATGGTCATCTGCCTCATGTATTCGTATGTCTTCCTCCTTTATCAATGATATTCCAGGCAATCACAGCAGGATTGTTGGACAGTGTTTGTTGCAGGGTTCCTGGGCTTGTATCTTTATCTTCCATCTTATTTCTTTATCCAAGTGTAATGTTCTTAAGGAGCAACACCTAAATTTGGACAGATGTGGTCAGCAAATCTTGCATCACTCGGACATCTTTCAGAGTGATGATAAATGTCCATTTTCATTTATTTCTATAATAAAAAAATATTTTAAAAAATACTTGGGTTATTTAAGATGCTTATTATAAAATATTGAATGTTGCTGGATTATGTCCCTTGAGCCAGCCTCATAAGTGTTCGAGATTGATACCTTTGTTGTGATTCCTAGACTCTATTTTTATCGCCTGTTGGTAAAAGCTTACAGATACTGTAAATAGTTTTAGCTGTAGGCATCATGTTGGCAAACGTCATTGCTGAGCGAATATGCCCTTGTCATACTGACAAGCTTTGCTTCTGTGGCACAATGTCAGAGTTGAGCAAGGGGAGACTTATGTACATACCTGGTGCTTAACAAAATCCAGACTTGTGTGATAATTTGTGAATACCTTTTTTGTGTGTATAATGATTACAAGAATAAACACATGTAGTAATGAATGCCATCACAATGAATTTGTTGTATTCATTTTTAACATTTTCATTCACACAGAATTACTAAGTAAATTTTTTTTTCTTTCGCTTGCGTAATAATATTTAAAGTTAACATTTACTCTAAATAAAATTAAATTGTCCGTCCTGATATTGGGAATGAACATTAGGCTTTATGTTAAGGCTAATGGTCAGTTCACATGATCAAATTCCTTTCAAATTAGCTTCATATTTGAATCTTTTGTGTGTAATTACTTTTTTTGGACAAAAATGAGAAGTTGATCAAATAGTTATTTGAAAGTTGTGACAAGGCTTCATACAAAACTCCCATCAAATGTATGAATGAAAATTTGATGTGAATTTGATCGTCTTAAATTAAACATTACACTCTCCTTAAATACCAATTGTATATATATTTATATCACAATAATTATTCTCAACATATGTTGGTGGGCTGCATTTCAAGGACGTTAGCATTAATTGGGATACTTATAAAGTGAGTTACTTGAATTTGAATGCATGTTTTGTCAAGTAATTTTTATGAATACCAATACATCCAAGACTTACAGTGTCAAAATCCTTTACGGGAACTCTCAAAAACCATGTACAAAATTTCAAAAACAATAGTCATTTTATTATTATAACTACACTCTTTTTTTTTTAATGTACTTTACCACTCTCTCTACACACCCCTCCCCCGTTTTCACTGTTGCAAAGCAATTTTTTCGAAATAGTTTTCTTATTTAAACTATTTACAAGTATCTAGTTGAACTGTATTTACCATTATCCACATAATTATGTTCACATTTGCTAAAGCATTATAATTTCTCCTGCATACACTTGAACATGTTTTTGTCTTGCAAACATTTGGGATCTACAGCTACTGAGCTGACAAGGGAAACTAAAATTGCTCTGATCTCTCACCCCCCCCCCCCCACCCCCCATTGGTTTGCAGCATGTTTTGGTGCAGTGCATCAGCTGGTGTACAATTCTGAGGACCATGTGGTTTTTATGAGGATTGGTGTAGCCAGTACTGGTAGCATGGACTTTTAACCGATACTGTTGGCCTGTACTGTTCGCCAGTACTGTTGGCATGTACTGTTAGCATGTCTGTTATCATGCACTGTAAAACAAAAAAGGATGTGGGATCAGAGTAAAGGTACAAGAGGCGTTCAGTTGACAATTTTGGCTAGGTTCTTTTCTTTTTTTTCCTTTTAAGAATTTTTTTTTTTTTTTTTTTTTTAAATTCATATCTTATTTTCGAATAGTTCGGTGGAGATAAAAATGACACGGTGGAGATAAAAATGACACGAAAGCTTGACTCGGATCTTTTTAAAACTTAACACCAATGGTGACAGTGATGTTCAGTTGATAATTTTTGTTAGGTTTTTTTCTTTTTTTTCCTTTTAAGAATTTTTTTTTTTTTTTGTTTTTTAAATTCATATCTTATTTGCGAATAGTTCGGTGGAGATAAAAATGACACGGTGGAGATAAAAATGACACGAAAGCTTGACTCGGATCTGTTTAAAACTTAACACCAATGGTGACAGTGATAATACCCCAAAAAGTTAAACACTAACAAATGATATATTGCCCCCATTGATGTGACAGTGATACATTACAAGGGTTGAGGATCAGCCATGCTGTAACTATCCGCATATTTTATTGGAACTGAAACCTGCCCTCTAGGGTAGGCCTGTGCCCTCTATGTAATTTGGACATCACGGGCCGGCCTGCTCGGCGACCTTATTATGGGCGTAGCCTTGTGGTTTTAGTTGTGTATGGCACTGGATGGGCTTCCAGAGTTTTGGCAATGGGCGTATCCTAGATTGTCTCACTCTAAGACGCTTACCGTTGACTTATGTGGTGATACCTGCTGTAGTGCCCCAGTTCTTAAAGGAGGTCCGTGCTGGGGAATCTTAAATCACACGATATCACTGTTGTTGTGAGGACACCAAGAGAGAGTGTTTGTGATTATTGGAACGGAAAACACAAGCAGAATAGAAACCTGAAGACTTATTCTCTGGGATGATTATTGCGTGATGTGTGTTTACAATGTCATAACACAAAGTATTCGTGTGTTAATTTCTGAATGTGTGGTGGTTAAGTTCAGGTGAAGTGTGTTCGTTTCTGGATGTGTGTTCGTTTCTGGATGTGTGGTGGGTAATTTCAGGTGAGGTGTGTGTTGCATGTTTTAGGTGAGGAGCAAATCGACATGTCCCCATTTGTGTTCTTCATTAGAAGAGTGTGTTAGATTTAGTGTGTGTGCGCAACTGTTAATTCCAGTGTGTTACTGTGGTTTTTTTTTTTTTTTTTTTAAATGTGTCTTTTCCCGTGTGAATTGTGTTAGGTGGTGCGTCAAACGTATATGAAGATTTTTTTCCAGTGAGGAGGTAGTATGATAGGAGGTAGTATTATAGGAGGTAGTATGATGGGAGGTAGTATGCTAGGAGGTAGTATGATAGAAGGTAGTATGATAGGAGGTAGTACGATAGGAGGTAGTACGATAGGAGGTAGTATGATGGGAGGTAGTATGCTAGGAGGTAGTATGATAGAAGGTAGTATGATAGGAGGTAGTACGATAGGAGGTAGTATGATAGGAGGTAGTATGATAGGAGGTAGTATGATAGGAGGTAGTATGATAGAAGGTAGTATGATGGAGGTAGTATGATAGGAGGTAGTATGATAGGAGGTAGTATGATAGGAGGTAGTACAATGGGAGGTAGTACGATGGGAGGTAGTACGATATGAGGTAGTATGATAGGAGGTAGTATGATAGGAGGTAGTACGATAGGAGGTAGTACGATAGGAGGTAGTATGATAGGAGGTAGTACGATAGTAGGTAGTACGATAGGAGGTAGTATGATAGGAGGTAGTATGATAGGGGGTAGTATGATAGAAGGTAGTATGATGGAGGTAGTATGATGGGAGGTAGTATGATAGGAGGTAGTACGATAGGAGGTAGTATGATGGGAGGTAGTATGATGGGAGGTAGTAAGATAGGAGGTAGTATGATAGGAGGTAGTACGATAGGAGGTAGTACGATAGGAGGTAGTATGATGGGAGGTAGTATGCTAGGAGGTAGTATGATAGAAGGTAGTATGATAGGAGGTAGTATGCTAGGAGGTAGTATGATAGAAGGTAGTATGATTGGAGGTAGTACGATAGGAGGTAGTATGATAGGAGGTAGTATGATAGGAGGTAGTACGATAGGAGGTAGTATGATAGGAGGTAGTATGATAGGAGGTAGTACGATAGGAGGTAGTACGATAGGAGGTAGTATGATAGGAGGCAGTATGATAGGAGGTAGTATGATATGAGGTAGTACGATAGGAGGTAGTATGATAGCAGGTAGTATGATAGGAGGTAGTATGTTACATACATTCTAACAGCAGATGCAGTGGAGTACTATAGTTTTGGACGCCCGGTGTGGTCCTTGACCCACCCCTTCTACCTAGGCCCGTGAAAAGAGGGTTGTGTCAGTGAGTAAGCTAATGTATGGCAACCATTCTAACAGTGGATGTTAGATCTTATGATTAGTGTTTTATTGTATACCAGGTACCTCCAAATTCTATCCCTGTGGCTCTTATATTAGTCGGGGGATGACCCGAGGGGGGGGGGTTAAACGATCTGTAGATTGAAAAAGGGGGGGGGGGCGTTGGGAATCTTCAAGGTGGGTGGTAGTGGATTTTATCAGTAAAGCTTTAAAAAAAACATACACACATTTTTTTTTTAAAGTGAAATGTTATTTATGATTATTGACCTTGAAAAATATACTCTGCCCCCTCCTCCCCAAATCCAGACACGCTTTCGATATTTGAAACGTTAGAGTAGAGAGGAGGTCATATCTCTATGGACAACACAGCATGTATTCTTACTAAGACTAAGGCGAAATGAGAGTTCTAGATTAGTAATGCACTTTAAAGAGAAGCCACCGACCGAGTGTTTTACACATACACTGGACGCAGAGTTTACAAATGAAATCATTACGTTCACTCAATGGCGTAGCTAGGGGGTGGGGGGGGATGCGGACCGCACCGATCGACATCATCATTATGTTATCTCCTGGTCAAACTTATCATTAAGTTATCTCCTGGTCAAACTTATCATTAAGTTATCTCCTGGTCAAACTTATCATTAAGTTATCTCCTGGTCAAACTTATCATTAAGTTATCCCCTGGTCAAACGTATCATTAAGTTATCCCCTGGTCAAACTTATCATTAAGTTATCTCCTGGTCAAACTTATCATTAAGTTATCTCCTGGTCAAACTTATCATTAAGTTATCCCCTGGTCAAACTTATCATTAAGTTATCTCCTGGTCAAACTTATCATTAAGTTATCTCCTGGTCAAACATATCATTAAGTTATCTCCTGGTCAAACTTATCATTAAGTTATCTCCTGGGCAAACTTATCATTAAGTTATCCCCTGGTCAAACTTATCATTAAGTTATCTCCTGGTCAAACTTATCATTAAGTTATCTCCTGGTCAAACTTATCATTAAGTTATCTCCACCAGTTTGAATAGTAATTCAATAGAGGACCAGTTTGAATACATTAAGTTATCTCCTGGTCAAACTTATCATTAAGTTATCTCCTGGTCAAACTTATCATTAAGTTATCTCCTGGTCAAACTTATCAAGTTAACTTAATGATAAGTTTGACCAGGGGATAACTTAATGATAAGTTTGACCAGGAGATAACTTAATGATAAGTTTGACCAGGAGATAACTTAATGATAAGTTTGACCAGGAGATAACATAATGATAAGTTATACTAGAGAAAAAACTGAATGTTCATTGACTATCAAACATTGACAATCAAACATTGACTATCAATTTTTGAATATCAAAAATTGACTATCAAACATTGACTATCAAACACTGACTAGCAAACACTGACTATCAAACACTGACCATCAAGCATTTACCATCAAACATTGACTATCAAACATTGACTATCAAACACTGACTATCAAACATTGACTATCAAACACTGACCATCAAGCATTGACCATCAAACATCGACTATCAAACATTGTATATCAAACATTGATCTATCAAACATTGGCTATCAAACATGGACTATCAAACATTGACTATCAAACATTGACTATCAAACGTTGACTATCAAACATTGACGATCAAACGTTGACCATCAAACATTAACTATCAAACATTGACAATCAAACGTTGACTATCAAACGTTGACTATCAAACAAAAGACACGTGATTGAGTCACCGTTGGAAACTATAAGGCACTGAAACTTATTTTATAAAAAAGACTTCTTTCAGTGCTGACCACAATGACATCAAACAAGTCATTCATGGGCGTAGGCAGGCTAAATGCCATCAGGGGCAGGCACCTTATTCTGCTGGCCCCTTCCACGAATAAAATCTGGATATGGGCCTAAATTGCCGCCCCTTAATATAAGAAAAAAAAGTGCCCCCCCCCCCCAACCTTTACGCACCCCTTCCTACGCCAATGGTTCTATACATTCTTGATTAGATTTTGTACTACACATTGAACAACACATGCTTGAAAATTCTATTGAGTATGTTGTCATCGGCGACGAGTCTATGTGCCAGCCTTCAGCTCGATGGGTTGATTGGAAGAGGGTCAATTAGCCGTCAAAAGATGTTGCCACTCACCCACCCAGAAAGGAACACACGAACAAAAGCGAAGTTAATATAAAGTATGAAGGATATATATATATTTTTTAAACATCATCCTCCACCATTCGCCTACTGAGTCATGAATCCATGACTTGACTGCAGTCAGCACCCGCCCTGTCACCCGGACCAAACGGAAAGCAATCCCCAATCAGTCACACCGCACGCTGTGCAAGCAGAGACCGGAGCTGGAGCATCTCCCCCCCCCCACCCCCCTCTCGCCAGGAGCCAGCAAAAAAAAAAAAAACACTGTTCCAAGCCCCCACATTTTTTATTCAAAGTAAAACAAAAAATTATTTTTAATTTTTATTTATATATTTTTTTTAAAATTAATAAAATTGATTCTCCACTCTTCTACCAGGCATCTTGCCCCACTCTTCTACAGCTATGTTTCCCCCCAAAATCCTCTATCATCTATGTATCGCACACTCTTCCACCAGCCATGTTGCCACCACTCTTTTTCATCAATGTTGCCCCACTCTTCTATAAGCTATCTTGCCCTACTCTTCTATCAACTATGTTGTCCCACTCTTCTATCAACTATGTTGCCTCACCCTTCTATAAGCTATGTTGCCCCACTCTTCTATAAGCTATCTTGCCCTACTCTTCTATCAACTATGTTGTCCCACTCTTCTATCAACTATGTTGCCTCACTCTTCTATAAGCTATGTTGCCCCACTCTTCTATCAACCATGTTGCCCCACTCTTCTATCAAATATGTTGCCCCACTCTTCTACAGCTCTGTTGCCCCACTCTTATATCCGCTATATGTGGCTGGAACATGCATTCATAATTCCTAGTGAATAAGATGGGTAAGTGACAAAAATAAACACATCACTTTAAACACATAGCACTTCTTTAACTATCCCTTAACCAGAGGTCGGAGCGGAGCTGACAAAAATGTGTCCGTAGCGGAGCTGAAGAGAAGCTAGACCTAAAACTCCATAGAAGTGGGAGCTATGATAGAAGTGGGGAACTGTGATAGAAATGGGGAGCTATGATAGAAGTGGGGAGCTAGGAACCAACTTAGAAAACTCCATAAAAGTGGGGACCTAGGACCCAACTTAGAAAACTCCATAAAAGTGGGGAGCTATGACCCAACTTAGAAAACTCCAAAGAAGTGGGGAGCTATGACCCAACTTGGAAAACTCCATAGAAGTGGGGAGCTAGGACCCAACATGGAAAACTCCATAGAAGTGGGGAGCTAGGACCCAACTTAGAAACTCTATAGAATTGGCGAGCTATGACCAAACTTGGAAAACTCCATAGACGTGGGGAGCTAGCTATATATACTGTGTTACCTTCCTTACAGAATTCTGCAAACTATGGTCCTGAATAAATATATTTTTGGGGTAACACCAAGGGATTGGGGCACGCTAGGGATGAAGTTATGGTGCCCAGGGGATGTTGGCGGAAATTAAAAAAAAAAGTTTAGAACCACTGCTCTGTCCGATAGAGAGATGCAGCGCACCGTTGATGTTTCTATAGATTCCATCTCTTTCATCTAAAAATAAATGATTCTGTATCTCATTTGCCAAGCCCGGGATCTGTGAGCCCTGGTGAATTTCTATAATAGGTCAACACAAATGTCACTCCTGTCACGGCGCATGGACGTTAGTCATTTCTTACATTGAGGCATTAAACATTTATCAGACCTAGCCATTCTTTGCCTATGCTGAATGCGCAGTGTGCTGATTGCCGCCTATAATGTGGTGCGCATTGTTAACATATAATTTCTTTGATATTGTAAAACAATGATAATTTTAAAATACACCTGAGAACGTGTTGGGTAAAGTGAAAGAAGATTAAAGTTAAGTAATACATTTAAGAACCATAGAATATGTGATACACTTTCCCACTAAGACGAACGCAAGGCAGAACACTGAAAGGTAAAAACTGGTTTATTTAAAATAAGCTTAGTTTTAAATTCTCTACTTTTTTTTTACATATAGGCCCGCGTAGATTATGTTAGAATAGATGATGTTAACATGTAGATAATGTTAACATGTAGATCATGTAGATAATGTTAACATGTAGATTATTTTAACATGTATATAATGTAGATAATGTTAACATGAAGACGATGTAGATAGTGTTCACATGTAGATCATGTAGATAATGATATCATGTAGATAATGTTAACATGTAGATCATGTAGATAATTTTAACATGTAGATCATGTAGATAGTTTTAACATGTAGATCATGTAGATAATTTTAACATGTAGATCATGTAAATAAAGTTAACATGTAGATCATGTATATAATTTTAACATATAGATCGTGTAGATAATGTAAACATGTAGTTCATGTAGATAATGTTAACATGTAGATAATGTTAACATGTAGATAATGTTAACATGTAGATCTTGAATATGACGACGCACGAGCGCCATCGTCCAACTGTCGGTTGTTGCTGTGTGTCAGTGTCGGTCTCAAGATCGTCATCATTGTGCCAGTTCCCTCACTCAGCGATTCAACAATTCGATGACAGTTAGTTGGGCTCATCCGCCTCATCGTCAAGCATCAGTCTGATCATCGGATGTTTGCTGGGGCACGGCTGTGTCTGTGGGTGGGCAGTTGCCCGATGAGACCGATTCAGGCACGGAAGTAAATCTCTTTTGCAGTAGGTGCAAGGGATAGATGGGACATCCCTCCCCCAGGTGTAAGGGACAGATGGGACATCCTCCCAGGTGGAAGGGATAGCTGGGACATCCCTCCCCAGGTGCAAGGGTTAGATGGGACATCCCCCAGTTGCAAGGGATAGGTGGGAATCCCTCCCCCAGGTGCAAGGGATAGATGGGACATCCCTCCCCCAGTTGCAAGGGATAGATGGGACATCCCCCAGGTGCAAGGGATAGATGGGACATCCCCCAGGTGCAAGGGATAGATGGGACATCCCTCCCCCAGGTGCAAGGGATAGATGGGACATCCCCCCAGGTGCAAGGGTTAGATGGGACATCCCCCAGTTGCAAGGGATAGATGGGACATCCCCCCAGGTGCGATAGCGACGCGGGCTTGCCCTGGATTGTCATCTGTGTTCTGCAGCGGCTGTTCTGTTGGCTTCGTGCAGCACGGAGCCTTCGAGTACTGGGCGCGCGGAAAGAGAGAGATTCGATTCTTGGCCTATTGTTCACGCTGGCCAGGGTTTATGCGCAATACTTTTCATTGGTGCTTGCTGGGTGTCTTTGAATAGGTTTTTTCCTTTCACCGCCTGCAGTGCCCATTCTCTAAACTATTCTCTGGGGCAACCGGTGTTTTTGAAATTTATTACAACGTGCCCAGCATCATAATGATAATCATGAGGGGGAGACCTGCCTGCGTGAGTACCTCTGTGTCTGGGACTTGTTCCTGCCATTGGTTACATGACAAACCGACACAGAAAACTCCGCGCAGACACAACTGCGAAATATAACAATAATTATAAGAATAAATAATAATTGGAATAATAATTGCTGTGTTTGAAATTGTGTTCTAGATCAGTGGTCCCCAAATGGCGGCCCGTGGACCTTCACCGACCCGCATGCCTAACGCTGCCGTTCCCCATAACATAAATATTTATTATCAAATAGAAATGAAAGTACAAAAATAAATCAAGCACCGGTCCCTGGTAAAATTTCGAAACTTGTTCACCGGTCCGCCAAACTTAAAAGTTTGGGAACCACTGTTCTAGATGATTAGATGTCGATTTCCTTTTATTTATGAAAAACTCATTTAGAGCAGATTTTAGGAGTTTACTTTGTATGATAATAAAATAAAGAAAATCATATTAAAAAAAAAATTATAATGAGTATTGGTGCAACGAAACGTCAGCAGGTTATTTCTCTCAAAATTCTCCAGATCTCACACATCATGTTGAATACTCATTTTTTTCAATGCATGACGGCTGTTATTTTTTTCCCACCTGTTTATCATTTAAAAGTTATTTGATTGCTCTTTCCTTGAAATTGAGATTTGTTTCCGAAATATTTACGTTTAGGTCGTTTGATATTTTTAAAAGAAAAGAATACTTCACTAGTCAACTGTCATTCAATTGGTATTTCACTAGCCACATACCGGTATACATTATTACAAAACGTCTTTATAATTCAATTTTTTTTTTTTTTAGTTACAAATATTGTTAGACATTCATTGAAGAAATGGTCACCCCAAAGATGGTCAGACCCCAAAAATGGTCATTTCCAAAAATTGGTCAGCCCCCAAAAATGGTCATTTCCAAAAATTGGTCAGCCCCCAAAAATGGTCATTTCCAAAAATTGGTCAGCCCCCAAAAATGGTCATTTCCAAAAATTGGTCAGCCCATCAAAATGGTCATTTCCAAAAATTGGTCAGTCCCCAAAAATGGTCATTCCATAGAAATGGTCAGCCCCAAAAAATGGTCATTTCCGAAAAATGGGCAGCCCCCCAAAAATCGACAACCCCCCCAAAAAAAATAATTATGGTGACCCCCCCAAAAAAATTCAACCTTTAAGAACTTTGATCTATTTTAATGCTATAGTCTGCTTTAGAAAACACGCTCTGATGTTTAAGGTTCATATTTTCCAGGCAGAAAAAAACATTTTTGTTCCCCCAGCTATCTCTGCTACAGTGGTAAAATATTGATAGGCCACTGTCTCGGCCATAGATCTCGAAGGTAGTTCTGATCCATTTATCCAATGTTTATTCCAACTATATTTTTTCTTTCTTCTTCTGTTGCAGGGGCGGCGTGGGGAGTTGAAGTTGGCGATCAGTCGTAAGCCATAGTTTACTTTACAATTTTTTTTTGTTTTAAAATCGTGTTTTTACTTCCCTCCCTTATCTCAAGACTATTCTGATAACATGTCAAAGACAGAACCTACTGGTGGGTTACTGAACTAACAATTACCACATCAAGCCTAGGCATTAAACCCAAACAATGAGTGTCCATGGCTGCAGACTTGAACCACTCAACGACGGCCCCGCGGCACGTCTCAGGAGCGTTGGGCAACAGTCGAGCAGGAATCCCAGCAGATACGGGTCACCAAGGTCAACGCACCACGGAGACAACTTTCGTATATGGGACCCGAGGGAAAAGGTGGGTTTTCACATTTCTTCGCTCTTTAAACAGTTATTTTTTTATGTTAAGTGAACACATAGTTGAAACTCTACCTTCATTTTAGAATGTACTTTTATTGTTCCTTTGACACCACGTTCATATAATGAAAGTATATTTTTAAAAATAAAACCTTGCACCCAGAAAGAAGTTTGATTTGTAGTTGTTCATTCTGAGCGCCATATTTAATGTGACGAAATCTGATGTGATTTTTTTATCCGCCTGAAATCCGCTGCTTTTTTTCAAAGTTTCTAAATTCTCTAAGAACGTGTCCAAGATCGTGAACTCTTGGAAAAGCTGCCGAAGATTTGTCGGCGCTTAAAGGATGCCGGAATGGAGAACAGCAAAGCTTCTTAAGCTATGTTTGCAGTTAAACAGGCCCCGAGATTTCTCTCTTGCCGGTCTTAAAAAAAGATAATTATTTACCCTTAATTATTATGGATTATAATTGTTATAAAATCCTTGGAATTACTCAGATGACTCGTTTGTCTGCCAGATTATGCAGTATTATAGGTAAGGTCTTTTCAGAAGACTACCGAGAGTAACTTTAAGTTATGGGTGACATTTTGTTTCTAAGTTCATATGACATGGCTAATTAGCGCACACACACAAAATAATAGATATATAGATTAAAACAAACGAGCCATCAACTAAATATTTTGGCAATGTTTATTCTCAGCACACTGAAACGTTACACAGAGCGATGTGTGAATAACTTCCAGGTGGGGATAATCCATAGGACGTGCTAGGGCATGGTAAAGCGTGGGAGGGTGGGATAGGGCATGATAGGGCGTGGTAGGGAGGGTAGGGCGTGGTAGGGAGGGATAGGGCATTATAGGGTGGGATAGGGAGGGATAGGGCATGGTAGGGTGTGATAGAGAGGGATAGGGATGGATAGGAAGGGATAGGGAGGGATAGGGCGTGGTAAGGTGGGATAGGGAGGAATAGGGCGTGGTAGGGAGGGATAGGGCATGATAGGGTGTGATATGGCGGGGTAGGCAGGGATAGGGCATGGTAGGGTGTGATTGGGCGTGGTAGGCAGGGATAGGGCATGGTAGGGTGGGATATGGCATGGTAGGGAGGGATAGGGCGTTATAGGGTGGGATAGGGCGTGGTAGGGAGGGATAGAGCGTGATAGGGCGTGGTAGAGTGTGATAGGGTGTGATAGGGCGTGGTAGGACGTGGTAGGGCATGATAGTAATTTATAGTTAAGGAAGTCGTTATTAAACAAGCGTTTAGCAAATGTAAATAAGTATGTGGAAGTGTCATTTATTGTTAAATCATTATTACACATTCATCGCTCAACTACATTAAAACATGTACTCAGAGTTCTACTACATTATAACCATCACATTGTTATTAACATGCACTCAGAGTTCTACTACATTAAAACCATCACATTATTATTATTAACATGTACTCAGAGTTCTACTACATTAAAACCATCACATTAGTTACAAGCACTTGGAATGCGAGTATTTCATAATTCTAAATTCCTCCTGATTCACCTACATGTTACGTTGACCTGACCAGGGTGATATGGCGATGACCCACAACTGGAACGGCAAGGCAGGACGACGTCATACGGGCTCCTTGCGGTACAGCATGATGTCACGTGATTCGATGGACTCCATCTCATCGTGCCCACAGGTCGGTTCGATGGTTTTATTTATTTTGTTATGTACCGTGAACACGTCATTTGTATGTTTCGTGGACGAACACGGAGGAACACGTTGTGCCCATACTATTTGAGGTTATCATTCGTGTACAATACCAATTGATGTTATCATTCGTGTACAATACCAATTGATGTTATCATTCGTGCACAATACCAATTTATGTCATCATTCGTGTACAATAACAATTTATGTTATCATTTGTGTACAATACAAATTTATGTCATCATTCGCGTACAATATCAATTTATGTCACCATTCGTGTACAATAACAATTTATGTTATAATTCCTTTACAATAACAATTTATGTCATCATTCCTGTACAACACCAATTTATGCTATCATTCGTGTTTGTAACAGCTGAGCTTGGTTAAATATAATACTAGCCAACAGCGTAGATAAACACGTTCATGCTTGGTTATATGCTTGGTTATATGCTTGGTTATATGCTTGGTTATATGCTTGGTTATATGCTTGGTTATATGCTTGGTTATATGCTTGGTTATATGCTTGGTTATATGCTTGGTTATATGCTTGGTTATAGATCTTAACTAGCTGACGTACCCGTTCTACGCCCGGGTGTATGGGCACTGAATGATAAAGCAGCGGCTGGTTATGCTGTTTAATTATTAGACGAAAACTTCTTGGTAGACCACAGTTTTTGGTGTTAACTCTGTGATCTTTCTTTAAGTTGTCTTGTTCCTGAGACTCTTACATTGACCTCCTGAAATGACTTTGTTCTTGAAAATGGAACAAAAAAGTTGTGCATGTCTGAGTACTGGAGATGGCAAATAATTACCATTTGAATTCTCTGTTTATCCTTACTGGGTGCAAGAATTACTCGTAAAATAAATACCCCATAAACTTTAAAAGATTATATCCGTATTTCACAGTCACTGAAGGACAGTGGTTTGACATCATTAGGCTGACGACCATTAATTTGCCTTTGTGAAGACTTCTTGTTGGGTCAATGTTTCATAGCAACATTACTATGTAGTGCAAAAACTTTCAAGTTAGGTTTTTGAGAACAGTAAACTCATGGGCAGTATAGAAATGACTATAACAAACAACATTTCAATAATCCCTTAGATCCCACTATATATCTCCTTGTAACAATTGAGACTTTTCTGGAATATTCTAGATTAAATTTAATAACCTGTTCGAAACATGTGTAAAAACTACTTTTCTAATATTTTTTTAAAAAAAATACGATAAAAATCTTCAACAAATGCCATAATTACAATCCTTTTTCTTTTAAGTTAATCATGGACCCCGGGGGCCCATTCCATAACTGTACAGATTTAGTTACGCCTGAAAGAGGAGGCCCTACAAATATCAGACCGATAAAAAATAGAGTTAAAATTTAAAATTGGTCCCATTAAAATGTAATTAAAAATGCCAGAGATATAGCTTTTCAAATTATCGAACTTTCTGAAATATTCTAGAATGGATACTATTAGTTTTAAATTGACAGATATTTCAATACAGACAATGAAAGGTATTGCTACAACGCTAGGCCTATGTCCATCCATTTATATAGAAAATATAGTGTTGTCTTAGCCTATTGATATTTATATGTCTTATAAGAAAAAAAAATGAAACGGGGCCCCCGGCCCAAAATGAATGGATATTTTGAGATCAATACCCGTCGGTATATGAAGATGGATAATAAAGTGTATGTGTCCTAAGTTTGGTCAAAATCCATCCATTCATCTAGGTTTATTAAGCCTATTAAAATTTACATAGCTTATATCAGGAAAAATGAACTGCCCCCCCCCCCCCTGGCCCCAGAGAAATGGATATTATGAGTTCAGTACCCTTATGTATTTGAATATGGATAATAAAGTTTATGTGTATTAAGTTTGGTCAAGATCCATCAACTCATGTAGGAGTATTTGTTTCTAACTATTATTATGTAGCTCATATAAGGAAGAAAATGAATTCGGGGCCCCTGGCCCCCAAAGGAATGTTATAAAAATTTCGTAACCCCTTAAGAGTTCCTTCCGGATAATTATGGATATATGAGCCAAGTTAAGTCAAGATCCATCAATCCATGTAAAAGCTTATGTTGAACAAACCCACAAACCAACACCGCCACAAACTTTCACTTTTATATATATAATTTTATATATATATATATATA
>CAXITT010000113.1:1004869-1022730 GCA_964033795.1 Lymnaea stagnalis | reverse complement strand
AGACTAATTGTTCATACTGCCCATGGTAGACTAATTGTTCATACTGCCCATGGTAGGCTAATTGTTCATACTGCCCATGGTGGACTAATTGTTCATACTGCCCATGGTAGGCTAATTGTTCATACTGACCACGGTCGGCTAATTGTTCATACTGCCCACGGTAGGCTAATTGTTCATACTGCCCACGATAGGCTAATTGTTCATACTGCTCACGATAGGCTAATTGTTCATACTGCCCATGGTAGACTAATTGTTCATACTGCCCACGGTAGACTAATTGTTCATACTTCCCATGGTGGACTAATTGTTCAGACTGCCCACGGTATACTAATTGTTCATACTTCCCACGGTAGGATATCTTTTCATAGTGCCCACGGTAGGCTAATTGTTCATACTGCCCACGGTAGGCTAATTGTTCATACTGCCGACGGTAGGCTAATTGTTCATACTTCCCACGGTAGGCTAATTGTTCATACTGCCCATGGTAGGCTAATTGTTCATACTGCCCATGGTAGACTAATTGTTCAAGCTGCCCATGATAGACTAATTGTTCATACTTCCCATGGCAGACTAATGGTTCATATTGCCCACGGTAGACTAATTGTTCATACTGCCCATGGTAGACTAATTGTTCATACTGCCCACAGTAGACTAATTTTTCATACTGCCCATGGTAGACTAATTGTTCATACTGTCCATTGTAGACTAATTGTTCATACTGCCCATTGTAGACTAATTGTTCATACTGCCCACGGTAGGATATTTTTTCATACTGCCCACGGTAGGCTAATTGTTTATACTGCCAATGGTAGGCTAATTGTTCATACTGCCATGGTACACTAATTGTTCATACTGTCCATGGTAGACTAATTGTTCATACTGCCCACGGTAGGCTAATTGTTCATACTTCCCATGGTAGGCTAATTGTTCATACTTCCCATGGCAGACTAATTGTTCATATTGCTCACGGTAGACTAATTGTTCATACTGCCCATGGTAGACTAATTGTTCATACTGCCCATGGTAGACTAATTGTTCATACTGCCCATGGTAGACTAATTGTTCATACTGCCCATGGTAGGCTAATTGTTCATACTGCCCATGGTGGACTAATTGTTCATACTGCCCATGGTAGGCTAATTGTTCATACTGACCACGGTAGGCTAATTGTTCATACTGCCCACGGTAGGCTAATTGTTCATACTGCCCACGATAGGCTAATTGTTCATACTGCTCACGATAGGCTAATTGTTCATACTGCCCATGGTAGACTAATTGTTCATACTGCCCACGGTAGACTAATTGTTCATAATGCCCACGGTAGGCTAATTGTTCATACTTCCCATGGTAGACTATTTGTTCATACTGCCCATGGTAGACTAATTGTTCATATTGCCCATGGTAGACTAATTGTTCATACTGCCCATGGTAGACTAATTGTTCATACTGCCCATGGTAGACTAATTGTTCATACTGCCCACGATATACTAATTGTTCATACTTCCCACGGTAGGATATCTTTTCATACTGCCCATGGTAGGCTAATTGTTCATACTGCCCACGGTAGGCTAATTGTTCATACTGCCCACGGTAGGCTAATTGTTCATACTTCCCATGGTAGACTAATTGTTCATACTGCCCATGGTAGGCTAATTGTTCATACTGCCCATGGTAGACTAATTGTTCAAGCTGCCCATGATAGACTAATTGTTCATACTTCCCATGGCAGACTAATTGTTCATATTGCCCACGGTAGACTAATTGTTCATACTGCCCATGGTAGACTGATTGTTCATACTGTCCATTGTAGACTAATTGTTCATACTGCCCATTGTAGACTAATTGTTCATACTGCCCATTGTAGACTAATTGTTCATACTGCCCACGGTAGGATATTTTTTCATACTGCCCACGGTAGGCTAATTGTTCATACTGCCCATGGTACACTAATTGTTCATACTGTCCATGGTAGACTAATTGTTCATACTGCCCACGGTAGGCTAATTGTTCATACTGCCCATGGTAGGCTAATTGTTCATACTTCCCATGGCAGACTAATTGTTCATATTGCCCACGGTAGACTAATTGTTCATACTGTCCATTGTAGACTAATTGTTCATACTGCCCATTGTAGACTAATTGTTCATACTGCCCACGGTAGGATATTTTTTCATACTGCCCACGGTAGGCTAATTGTTCATACTGCCCATGGTAGGCTAATTGTTCATACTTCCCATGGCAGACTAATTGTTCATATTGCCCACGGTAGACTAATTGTTCATACTGCCCATGGTAGACTAATTGTTCATACTGCCCAAGGTAGGCTAATTGTTCATACTGTCTACGGTAGGCTAATTGTTCATACTTCCCACGATAGGCTAATTGTTCATACTGCTCACGATAGACTAATTGTTCATAATGCCCACGGTAGGCTAATTGTTCATACTGCCCACAGTAGACTAATTGTTCATACTGCCCATGGTAGACTAATTGTTCATACTGTCCATTGTAGACTAATTGTTCATACTGCCCATTGTAGACTAATTGTTCATACTGCCCACGGTAGGATATTTTTTCATACTGCCCACGGTAGGCTAATTGTTCATACTGCACATGGTAGGCTAATTTTCATACTGCCCATGGTACACTAATTGTTCATACTGTCCATGGTAGACTAATTGTTCATACTGCCCAAGGTAGGCTAATTGTTCATACTGTCTACGGTAGGCTAATTGTTCATACTGCCCACGATAGGCTAATTGTTCATACTGCTCACGATAGACTAATTGTTCATAATGCCCATGGTAGGCTAATTGTTCATACTGCCCATGGTAGGATAATTGTTCATATTGCTCACGATAGACTAATTGTTCATACTTCTCACGGTAGGCTCATTATTCATACTTCCCACGGTAGGATAATTGTTCATACTGCTCACAGTAGGATAATTGTTCATACTGTCCACGGTAGGATAATTGTTCATACTGCCGACGGTAGGCTAATTGTTCATACTGTCCACGGTAGGCTAATTGTTCATACTGCCCACGGTTGAATAATTGGTCATACCGTCCAAATACAAGTTAAGAAAAACAAGATTAGTGTTCACTGTTTGCTTTAAAAAAAAAGAACCTAGTGATAAACTCATTACCAAATCCCCCGTTTATTCCTTGCCCAAATGTTTATGATTCGGCTTAAAATAGGCGCCAAAGTTAAGCTTGTCTGGGGCGCCAGCAACCGTAGGGTCGACCCTGGACCGGTTACCAACTTAAGGTGCTCACAACCCCAAGGTTGGGTGGTGGTACTTTAGGTGGTGCAAGGAGGAGCGATTGAAATTAAGGCTGCACCGATTATCAAAAGGTCGATTACCGAATAATCGGCCGCCGATCGGTTATTTTTTTTATTTAGCTTTGAAACGAAAAGAAAAAAATCCACAGACGCCCCCCCCCCCCCAAAAAAAAAAAAAAAAAAAAAAAAAAAAAAAAAAACCACACACCCCCCCCCCCCCCCAAAAAAAAAAAAAAAAAAAAAAAAAAAAAAAAAAACAAAACCGGCTGCTGTCTTAATTTTAAGCTGAAATTATCGGAATAAACCCGAATTGTTAAAATAAATTGGCCAGATCTAAAGTGGATCATTGTTGGCGCATCGCCGCCTCAGTTTCACAGCCCCCGTTTTGTCGCCACGTTACCCCCCCCCACCCTTTCTCGTTCCACCGCCTCCATTTCGCCGCGAAGGTTTCGCCTACGGTAAGTTAAACGACGGCCATATCGTCGACGCTGAGAACAAAATATTTAGACACCAAAGTGATCATTTGAATGGACATGAGGTTTTTCAAATGGGAAATGTCTGCTTTGTCAGACCAACAGTATTTTAATTTATAATAATAGTGTTTGCTCTTCCGCGTGCGTTTCAACTCGTTCAGCGTGCGTAGTCTGACACGCGTGCCGTAGGTTGCGGACCCTTGCTCTAAGGAATCCCAAACTGAAGATGGAATCTTTATATTTTTTTTATTATTTGTCATATTTTGTCTACATTCTATTTTTAATCAAGTGCCAAGCTCTTTAAATTTTAAAATACCTATTTAAGTTTTAAGAAGCAACTGCCAAATAGATCTTTCTCTCGCTACTGGGGAACACGTGGTGTCTGGAGCTATGCCTCCAGGGCCTCCAGCGCCGGCTCAAGGTGGGCACGATGCGTAATCACCCCACAGGCGCCAAGACGCCCAAAATTTGTTAAAATTTTAAAAAAAGTTGTCTGAACTCTTCCCATAATTTTCCAGAAGGCGACAATTGTTCTTTTTTCACCCAAACTAAAAATGTCTAGCGCGGCCCTGTATGCCTCCTTCACAAACGTACGTACATCGTTTCATATGCTGGAATTCCAGTATTGTTATCTTTGTTACAAACACTTTAAAAAAAGAAATTTTTTTTAGTGAAGCAGTGTCTCGCTTAAAAGTAAGGCATAAACAATCCATAGAATTATTGTGCTAAATGTATGGGATTTTTATTTACGTGTTCAATCTAAAAAAAAAAAATAAAAAAAATAAAAATTACTAAATGAGAATCCGGTTGAAAATTTAACGAATAAATCATTCAGTAATGATTAACAACACAGCCTAATTCATTAAAATAAAAATAATTTCTAAAAATAAAAATAAAAGATCTTTTAAAAAAAATATTTAAAAAAACAAACAAACTGGTTTTGGTATTTTGGACACGAGACAAACTAAAATGTCATCCACAGACCCCGCCCACCGACTGACGTCTGTCGCACAGTTGCCCGGTTGCCTCGTTACATGACAGTCACGTAGCATGTGTTAAAGTGATTAGAGGTTACATACACCAATTTTAAGCAGGGATTTTCACATTGGATTATAGCTGAACCGTTATAAAAGCGTCCACGACCGACCGCCTTTATCGTATGTACGCCACACACTGTCACACGATTTTTGCGTCTCATCCGTTATTTTTTAAATATTTTTTTTTTTTTTACAATCTTGTTTTTGAAGAAATGTTCGTTTCCTGATTCGGTCTTATGCTAGAAAGTTATTCAAAAGTTCTGCTGTAATTCATTAAGGTGAACTTTGAATTGCTCAATTTTAAAACACGAATATTTTGAATATCCAAAGTTAAAATCATGAAATATTAAATGTTCAATAGTGAAATACGACATATTAAATGTCCAAATTAAAAAATACGACATATTAGTATCAAAAATTAAAAATACGACATATTATATGTCCAATGTCCAAATTTAACAATGCGACATATTATATGTCCAATTTCCAAATTTATAAATACGACATATTAAATGTCCAATGTCCAAATTTAAAAATACGACACATTAAATGTCCAAATTTAAAAATACGACATAGTAAGTGCCCAAATTTTAAAAAATATGACATATTACGTTTCCAAATTTAAAAATACGACTTATTAAGTGTCGCCCTCTGGAAAATTATGGGAAGAGTTCAGACAACTTTTTTTTTTTTAATTTTAACAAATTTTGGGCGTCTTGGCGCCTGTGGGATGATTACGCATCGTACCCACCTTGAGCCGGCGCTGGAGGCATAGCTCCAGATACCACGTGTTCCCCAGTAGCGAGAGAAAGATCTATTTGGCAGCTGCTACTTAAAAATTAAATAGGTATTTTAAAATTTAAAGAACTTTGCACTTGATTAAAAATAGAATGTAGACGAAATATGACAAATAATTTTAAAAAAAATATATAAAGATTCTTAAGTGTCCAAATGAATAAAATACGACATAATAAATGTCAAAATTTAAAAAATACGACATATTAAATGTCAAAATTTAAAAATACGGCATATTAGGTGTCCAAATTTAAATATATGACATATTAAGTGTCCACATTTAAAAATACGTCATTGTATGTGTCCAAATTTAAAAATACTGTTGTGAACTAGATTGTAAATCGAGAGTGGCAGGAAATGCATGATACTTGGAAAAGGGTTGAGTTATGGAAGAGAGCAACAGAGGGCCGAGAGTCCGGGGTTTAGGGAAAGAGATTATACCGTTGTTGAGAAAACTGCGAGGCCTTTAGTACAAGTTAAGGGACGTAAAGTTATTTTATTTGCCTGTGAGAAGGAGGTAACTGAGAAAATTTCGGATTTTAGTGAAGAGATAGTTTTCCCGAGGAATGTCGTGATATCGTTACTGAATGTAGGGACACTGAATTTTTTTTTTTTTAGCAACTAAGGAGGAGGTAAATGTAATGGAACCAAGAGTGGATGACGATTTGGTAAATGTACATGTGAATCTTGATGTAGTACACGATATTATTTTTGATGAAGAAGATGATGACTTAGATTTTTGTAATGAAAATAAGATTTGTGATTTTGAACGGGATATCGATTTTGAAGGAGCACAAGTTGTTGATTTTGATAGTGTACATAAGGTGGATTATGTTATTTTTCAACGGGCAGATGTGAATTTCCGATTGGAGAGAGATGTTGCGCTCGTGAGAGATGAGGTTTTGACGTTTGTGCAAGAGAGTTTTGTGGAGGGGGAACATTTGAGTTTTGTAGATTTTAGCAAAGAAGATATGATTTGTGATATTGCACAAGCTACTACCCTTGGTGTGCAGGATGATGTACAAACTGTAGATTGAGTTGATGTTAAACAGGGAGATTTAACTTTGTTACTAAAAAGAGATTTTGATTTTGTGCAAGAGGAAGATTTTGATTTTGTGAGGGGTGAAGATTTGACTTTTGTGCAGGAGAGTTTAGTGGGAGAGGAAGATGTATGTTGTGGAAGAGATTTCAAAGCTGTTAGAGCCTGGGACAAGCTAAGATGACCTAGATCTAGAGGTCGTGAACTTGTCAGGGGTAGTCCCAAGAGGGGGGCATGAGGTTAACAAAAATGACCTCAGATGGAGCTACGAGGGTCGTAGTCCACGCGCTGAAGTCAGTGGTGTCACTGGTTGCTCAAGGCGTGAGAACCGTGGAAGTGTTGGGTCTGGGTCGTACTCGGGTGGTCTTGGTGTGAACGGAGGGTTTGGCTTTGACCGAGTGTCCGTGGAGGAGGTGGGTGGGGTTAGGTGAGCGATGCTTTGACCTTGTTTATGGTGTTTATTATGCAATTGGTGTATTATGTGATCAGAGCCAGCAGTGCTCGACATTTGAGCCAATTGAGGGGTTTGGTTTTGGTAAGGAGGTGAGGTGTTTCCATGAGTTGGGAGGTGAGGTGTTTCCGTGAGTTGGGAGGTGAGGTGTTTCCATGAGTTGGGAGGTGAGGTGTTTCCATGAGTTGGGAGGTGAGGTGTTTCCATGAGTTGGGAGGTGAGGTGTTTCCATGAGTTGGGAGGTGAGGTGTTTCCATGAGCTGGGAGGTGAGGTGTTTCCATGAGTTGGGAGGTGAGGTGTTTCCTTGAGTTGGGAGGTGAGGTGTTTTCATGAGTTGGGAGGTGAGGTGTTTCCATGAGTTGGGAGGTGAGGACTGTTATTTTTGTTTTACTGGGTTGTGCGTGGATTTGACTGGGGCAATGTGTAGTGAATTTTTGTGTAACGTATCGTTCAAATTACTTTTTGTAGTTGACTTGATGTTAAGTCTTAGGAGACAGGTGTTATTTAAAGACGGACGGTTTAGCTGGGGAAAAAATTTGCACGCTTTTTGGAGAGCGACGGACAGACGAAATATCCCACCCTCTTAAAATGTTACTAAAAGAATGGACAATTTAGGCTGTCAACATGGTTACACGGGTGTTGACATTTTTTTTTCTCTAACAGATTTTTTCCTCATGTTTGGTCAACATTTTTGTGGATTGTGTCATGTTTCGATTGTTATTACAACACATAAAATTGTTATTGTTGATATTGATGGTGTTTATGTAAATCTTCTTTATGATGTTTTGTCAACGATGTAGTTCACACTGACTATGAATGACAATGTTGTGAACTAGATTATTTACAATTTTTATTTAATATTAGATTTGTAGTGATACGACTAATGTTCATAATTGGTTAATGCAATGGTGTGATGTCATTATAGTGTGTGACATCACTGATGTAAGTGATTTCAACGAAAGGGGGGAAGGAATGTTGTGAACTAGATTGTTGTGAATGTTGGGCAGGGGGAGTTGTTGATCGTGAGAGTGTTTTGTGAGTTGTTGATCGTGAGGTCAGAGCGTGAATTTGGTTCGTGGAGTGGAACGTTAGTGTATGCTGAGTGTTTTGTAGGGATATAAAAGGGCTGTGTGTTAGTTGGTTGTTCGTGAGAGTAGTGTCATGTGTCGAGAAGAGTTGCGCTGATGCGCCTGAGTCCAGAAGTAAAGTCGAGAGACGTAGTATTTTTGTTAGAGTCATTGTATGGCTTGTTGTCTGAGGATAGTATTCTTCTGCTGGATGAACTGTGTAGCAACTGTGCTTTGTAACAAGTGGATGTTTCAGTACATATAAATAAATACCTGATTTGCAATCGTCTAGCCCGGGTTGAGGTGCTTGACGGAAGCGAGAAAGAGAGACGAGAATTAACCATACAGGTCTGACATAAGGTTAGACACCGAGTAGTTACCATCGCAGATTGTAAACCCTAGACAACGGAAGAAGGCCGCGACATATTATTGGAGGCCGCAACATTATATGAGAAGGCCGCGACATATTATTGGGAGGCCGCAACGTTATATGTGAGAAGGCCGCAACAAATACGGCATATTAAGTGTCTGAATTTAAAAGTACGACATATTAAATGTTCAAATTTAAAAATACGACACATTAAATTTCCAAATGAAAAAATACGACACATTAAGTGTACAAATTAAAAATTACGACTTAATAAGTGCCCAAATTAAAAAAATACGACATATTAATTGTCCAAATGTAAAAATACGACTTATTAAGTCTAAATTCAAAAATACGACATATCAAGTGTCCAAATTAAAAAATACAACATATTAAATGTCATAATTTAAAAATACGACATTTTGAGTATCCAAATTAAAAAATACGACATATTAAATGTCCAAATTTACAAATATGACACATTGTCCAAAATTAAAAATAGGACTTATCAAATGTCCAAATTAAAAAATACGACATATTAAATGTCCAAATTTAAAAATACGACACATTTATTGTCTAAATTTAGTCTCCCTGTACATCATTGCGCTCATTGGCTATGTCGATCAGGACCACGACACGCGTGCCAGTAATGTGGGTTCTAAACCGCCATGTTTTTTGTCTTGAATTGAGCTTTCGGAATGCTGCGTCCGGATGCTGTGTCCGGATGCTGTGTCCGGATGCTGCGTCCGAATGCTGTGTCCGGATGCTTTGTCCGGATGCTGCGTCCGAATGCTGTGACCGGATGCTGCGTCCGAATGCTGTGTCTGGTGCCTTATTTTTCTATTGGACCATATTTTTGGCATGCCAGATATGGCCTCGATGACATCTAGCTGTGCTCACCCCCCCCCCTCTTTTTAATTGTTACTTCTCAATGACCTCGATATGTACTAATGCTGCACGGGCCGTCTTTGAAACTGAATGTTATTTAACCGTACAGTTGACACACATATTCATTTTGCTTTTCCATCATCTTAATTAATTAACTTTTAAAAAGCATGATTTCAAGATTCAAGTGTGCATTCCATAAATGCGAATTCCATAAATGTGCATTCCATAAGTGTGTATTCCATTAGTTCGCACTCCATAAGGGTGCATTCCATAAGTGTGCAATCTATTGGTGTGCATTCCATAAGTGCGCATTCCATTGGTGTGCATTTTATTTTTTTAAATTATCATTTTACAGTTAGAAATTACTCCCCACCCCCACCCCACCCCCCACAAAAAAAAAGAAGAAAAAAAAAAAAAGAAAGACTTTAAAAATCAAACATTCAATAACAATTAAGACATTTCTCCCCAAAAGGCGTGTAGCAATTTTAAAAAAACAACAACAACTGTGCTCAAAGATTTCGTCGAATTATGTCGTCTAAAAGTAAAAGATTGCGAAGCATCCTGAGAACAAGTCGAGAACCCGTGCTCAAATACAACATCAAACGACTGACTACCAGCGAACTGTTTCAGTTTGCCGACGTGGAGGAGGAGTTCTTGCACGCGGCAGAGTTTGGGGACGTCGCCAACGCCAAGAGGCTGCTGAAGGACTGCGCGGACCTGAACGTGGACTGCATCGACGCCTTGGGCCGGACAGCGCTACGACTGGCGGTCAAGAATGAGCACCTGGAGGTAAGCGGGCAATTGGGGATGCTTTGTGAGTGCGTGTGTTTTGAGTGTCTTTGTTTTGTGTGTGTATTGTGTGTGTGTGCGTGTGTTTATGTGCGTGTGTGTGTTCGTGTGTGTGTGTGTGCGTCGCTTGTGTGTGACCAGATTGGCAAACACCGTCCTAAATTCTATCACAAATCTTACTTTTGTCCTAGTTATGTGTCTTAAATGTGAGGAATTTTCAAAAGTCTGATTAAAAAATAAAATAAATTTATAAATTGATTGTATAATATCTCGAGGGGGAGTGCGTGGGGGGGGGGGAAATCACGCCCCCCCCCTGGGCAAAAAAAAAAAAAAAAAAAAAAAAAAAANTATGCAAGGAGATCAGAAAGATGGGAGATATGGGTATGTTGATCTGGGATATGCAAGGAGATCAGAAAGATGGGAGATATGGGTATGTTGATCTGGGATATGCAAGGAGATCAGAAAGATGGGAGATATGGGTATGTTGATCTGGGATATGCAAGGAGATCAGAAAGATGGGAGATATGGGTATGTTGATCTGGGATATGCAAGGAGATCAGAAAGATGGGAGATATGGGTATGTTGATCTGGGATATGCAAGGAGATCAGAAAGATGGGAGATATGGGTATGTTGATCTGGGATATGCAAGGAGATCAGAAAGATGGGAGATATGGGTATGTTGATCTGGGATATGCAAGGAGATCAGAAAGATGGGAGATATGGGTATGTTGATCTGGGATATGCAAGGAGATCAGAAAGATGGGAGATATGGGTATGTTGATCTGGGATATGCAAGGAGATCAGAAAGATGGGAGATATGGGTATGTTGATCTGGGATATGCAAGGAGATCAGAAAGATGGGAGATATGGGTATGTTGATCTGGGATATGCAAGGAGATCAGAAAGATGGGAGATATGGGTATGTTGATCTGGGATATGCAAGGAGATCAGAAAGATGGGAGATATGGGTATGTTGATCTGGGATATGCAAGGAGATCAGAAAGATGGGAGATATGGGTATGTTGATCTGGGATATGCAAGGAGATCAGAAAGATGGGAGATATGGGTATGTTGATCTGGGATATGCAAGGAGATCAGAAAGATGGGAGATATGGGTATGTTGATCTGGGATATGCAAGGAGATCAGAAAGATGGGAGATATGGGTATGTTGATCTGGGATATGCAAGGAGATAAGAGGGATAGGAGATATGGGTATGTGGAGCAGGAGATGAGTCAGGCGATAAGAGAAATGGGAGATATGAGTATGTGGAGCAGGGGATAAGAAAGGTGGTAAATGTGGGTCTGTGTGGCAAGGGATAAAAAGATGTGAGATATGGGTATGTGTAGCAGGGGATATGAAAGATGAGAAATAGGGTATGAGTAGCAGGGGATAAAAAGGGTGAGAAATACGGGTATCTGGGTATGTGGAACATAAGAAAAATGTGAGATGAAAACTGGGGATACTGTGCGCGGCTGCGCAGTTGTCAACACGCATCATTGAAGAGGGACTGAGGCTAAGATCCATTTTTTTTCCTCTAGAGAACTTTAACTGAAATTTGATTTTAATTATTGCCATGAGGTTATTTTTGGTAATATCAAAAACATTTCTTGTTCGCTATTCAAGACAATACTTTATGCGCTTTTGGTGCTTGCTGTCATTCAATTTGGATCCACCGTTAGGGAGTACGTGTGTGTCAAATTGTACTGTTTTATAATAGCCGAGTCCAACTGTCTCATCTCCAGATGGATTCTACAAGACAGCATTCCCGGATTCTCAGTTCTCCCCAGACATCACTCCACTTATTTTAGCCGCACAGAAGAACCAATATGAAATTGTCCAGCTGCTTTTGCAAAGGGGGGAGACCATCTTGAAGCCACACAAGTTTAGCTGCGTCTGTCAGGTACGTGTGTAGTGCCATGTTTAGCTGCGTATGTCCGGTAACTGTATAGTGCCAAATTTAGCTATAGATGTCAGGTATGAAGTGTGTTACGCCAGGATTAGCCAAATCGTTTGAAGCGGTTGGAAGTGGCCAGGTGTCAAGGCTAAACAGCAGATGAATTGGAACCTTGATTGCAGGAATGAACTTTTTATATATTCTTTACAATGTTTTTATTTTATTTTGAGGAATGATTGTTGCCTTGAGACGTATGAAGTTAACAACATAATTTTTAAAATTTTCCAGAGTCTATGCATCAGTTAAATAGTTTCAAAGTTTTCCTCTAAGCTCATAGAACGTCTCACTTCTCAATCGTGTAAATGTAGAACTATCGTTGTTACCATTGAAGGAATGCCGCAACAAAATGAAGTTCGACCAGCTCCGCCTGGCCAAGTACAGACTGAACGCGTACACAGGACTCGCCAGCGAGGCCTACATATCTCTGTCCAGCAAGGATCCAATCTTGACGGCCTTCGAGCTTGCCGCGGAACTCAGGCGCATGGCCAAAGTTGAGAAACATTTCAAGGCGAGTGAATAGTTCATGGTTCTATTTCTTTTAGACGATTCGGTGTTCGCCTTTCATGACCTAAAACATTTCTCGTACACAGTATGCACACTTATCACATCATGTCGATGTGTCACGTGATTACATATCTGCTCTAACATTCCGATGTGTCACATCATGTCAATCTGTCACATCAAGCAAACTGTCACACCATGCCTATCTGTCAAATCAGGCCTACCCATCATATTATAACTTCCTACCACACCAGGCCCACCCGTTATATTATAACTACCTACCTCATCAGGCCCACCCGTTATATTATAACTACCAACCACATCAGGCCCACCCGTTATATTATAACAGCCAACCACATCAGGCCCACCCGTTATATTATAACTACCTACCCCATCAGGCAAAACTTTTGCATGATGACGTCCTGTCACATCGTCCCCATCAGTTACGCTGTGACCGTATGTCACCCCCCATGACCTGACCTTATGTCACGCTATCACTTTATATGTCACACCATGACCTGACCTTATGTCACGCTATCACTTTATATGTCACACCATGACCTGACCTTATGTCACGCTATCACTTTATATGTCACACCATGACCCGACCTTATGTCATGCTATCACTTTATATGTCACACCATGACCTGACCTTATGTCATGCTATCACTTTATATTCACACCATGACCTGACCTTATGTCACGCTATCACTTTATATGTCACACCATGACCTGACCTCATGTCACGCTATCACTTTATATGTCACACCATGACCTGACCTTATGTCATGCTATCACTTTATATTCACACCATGACCTGACCTTATGTCACGCTATCACTTTATATGTCACACCATGACCTGACCTTATGTCATGCTATCACTTTATATGTCACACCATGACCTGACCTCATGTCACGCTATCAATTTATATGTCACACCATGACCTGACCTTATGTCACGCTATCACTTTATATGTCACACCATGACCTGACCTTATGTCACGCTATCACTTTATATGTCACACCATGACCTGACCTTATGTCACACTATCACTTTATATGTCACATTATGACCTGACCTTATGTCACGCTATCACTTTATATGTCACACCATGACCTGACCTTATGTCATGCTATCACTTTATATCACCCCCATGACATGACCTTATGTCACGCTATCACTTTATGTCACGCTATGAACTTTTGTCTTATGCATTCAGCGTGAGTACAGAGACCTGGCCGACCAGCTGAGTGACTATGTGGTCAAGTTACTGGACAGAATAAGGACACAGAAGGAGCTGGAGTTGGTGCTGAACAAAACAGGAAAACCTCACCAAGAAAAATTTGAAAGTTTGGCAAGATTCAAGCTGGCCTTGAACTACAAGGAGAAAAAGGTCAGTGATTATACTCTTCGAGAAAAAAAAATGTTGTACCATTTTTAAAATGACTTAACTCCAGGTTGAACGGATTGTTTATTTAATATCCCTCCCCCTCCACCCCCCAGAGCATTAATTACGATGATCCCAATAAGTCAACTGCAATAATAGCTCATTGGGAACCCCCAAATACTCTTCCAATAGTTAGCCGATACCTTATGAGGATACTGACGTTCCTGGTTTGATTGTTGTCCATCTGTGAGCCATCCTATTTCTGCCCCATCCACCTCTTTGCCGTTCAGCTGTTGCCTATCCAAAGTTTGCCTAACCAACAGTTGCGTATCCAACTGTTTGTTGCCTCTCAAACATGATCCTATCCAACTGTTTCCTATAGAGCTGATGCCTATTAAAATGTATCCTATCCAACATTTTCCCCATCAAACGTTTTCCTCGCCAAGTTTCTCCTCTTTAACTTTTGGCCTATCAACTTTTTCCTATCCTAACTTGTGCCTATCCATCTGTTTCCTGTCCAACGTTTGTCTATCCAACTTTTGCTATCCAACTGTTGCCTATCCAACCTTTTCCCATCCAACTTTTTCCTCTCCAACTTTTTGCTATACATCTTATTTCTATACAGCTGTTGCCCATGCACATTTTACCCATCAAATTGTAGCCCATCCAACTGTTGTCCATCCAACCGTTTCCGATAAAATTGTTGCCTATCCAACTGTTGCCCATCCAACTGTTTCCCGTAAATTTATTGTCCATCCAACTGTTTCCCATCCAACTGTTTCCCATCCAACTGTTTCCCATCCAACTGTTGCCCCTCCAACTGTTGCCCATCCAACTGTTTCCCATCCAACTGTTTCCCATCCAACTGTTGCCCATCCAACTGTTGCCCATCCAACTGTTGCCCATTTTACATGTCTTCCAGTTTGTAGCCCACGCTAGCTGCCAACAGAGAGTGGTTAGGGCGTGGTACAGCCGCATCGGAACGATAGAGAGGGCCGGCTGGTCCAAACGCATCACCATGCTGCTCTTGTTCATCGTCTCCTATCCAGCCCTTGTCTTCCTGCACATTTGCTACCCGGACAGCAAGGTACGCAACCTAATGTTACATAAAATTGATGATTATCGTACGTCAGTGGTTCTCAAAATCGGGCGCGTAATTTTAAACCAATAAATAATAAGAAGAATACTTTTTAACTCGGCCTGACGCGCGCGAGGTCAGCTCTAAAAAAAAATGGACTCTTCCATGAACTAGCCACAAACCTACAACCCTCCGAGTAAAAATAGACTCGTTCTAGTCAGTCCTTTTCTGGGAGTTCAAGTCAACTGACCTTGATATTCGTACCATTCATCAGTCAGATCTATATTCAAAACTGAGAAGTCATTTGGTAAGTGTCATGGTAAGAGTCATGGTGAGAGTCATGGTAAGAGTCATGGTGAGAGGCATGGTGAGAGTCATGGTGAGGGGCATGGTGAGAGTCATGGTGAGGGGCATGGTGAGGGTCATAGCGAGGGTGATGGTGAGAGTCATGACGAGAGTCATGGTGAGAGTCATGGTTAGAGTCATGGTGAGAGTCATGGTGAGAGTCATGGTGAGAGTCATGGTGAGAGTCATGGTGAGAGTCATGGTGAGAGTCATGGTGAGAGTCATGGTGAGAGTCATGGTGAGAGTCATGGTGAGAGTCATGGTGAGTGTCATGGCGAGAGTCATGGCGAGAGTCATGGTGAGATTCATGGTGAGAGTCATGGCGAGAGTCATGGCGAGAGTCATGGCGAGAGTCATGGCGAGAGTCATGGTGAGAGTCATGGTGAGAGTCATGGTGAGAGTCATGGTGAGAGTCATGGTGAGAGTCATGGTGAGAGTCATGGTGAGAGTCATGGTGAGAGTCATGGTGAGAGTCATGGTGAGAGTCGAGAGTCATGGTGAGAGTCATGGTGAGAGTCATGGTGAGAGTCATGGTGAGAGTCATGGTGAGAGTCATGGTGAGAGTCATGGTGAGAGTCATGGTGAGAGTCATGGTGAGAGTCATGGTGAGAGTCTTGGTGAGAGTCTTGGTGAGAGTCATGGTGAGAGTCATGGTGAGAGTCATGGTGAGAGTCATGGTGAGAGTCTTGGTGAGAGTCTTGGTGAGAGTCTTGGTGAGAGTCTTGGTGAGAGTCTTTGTGAGAGTCTTTGTGAGAGTCTTTGTGAGAGTCATGGTGAGAGTCATGGTGAGAGTCATGGTGAGAGTCATGGTGAGAGTCATGGTAAGAGTCATGGTAAGAGTCACATTGATGTTCATACCATTCAACAGTCAGAGCGGTGTTCCAAACTTGGAAGTCGATAGGTAAAAGTCATGGTGAAACTCATAAAACTCATCTCTAGGTCGATACTACCATAAAGGTATCGAGGTTCAGCAGGGATAGGACTCGTTTCGTGAGAGACGTACACAATTTCCCAAGAGATTAAGAGTATAAAATGATTGAGTTGGATCAACTTTGCACAACTTTAACATCAAATTATTCATGTTTTTATATAATAAAACAAATCTCAGATCAGGGTCATGGGGTATTCTCGGTAGGTTTACGTTGTCTTCAAATTCCACACGCATGCGAGACGTGCGATACCGTCATTAAAACGAAAGAGCGATACCATCATTAAAACGAAAAAGCGACACCGTCATTAAAAGGAAAGAGCGATACCGTCATTAAAACGAAAGAGCGATACCGTCATTAAAACGAAAAAGCGACACCGTCATTAAAACGAAAGAGCGATACCGTCATTAAAACGAAAGAGCGATACCGTCATTAAAACGAAAGAGCGATACCGTCATTAACTTCTGAGAGTATAATTTTCAAATTGAAAGAATACACTATCTACAGCGGCGTATCTCGACTAAGTACCACCCGGGGCGAACACCAAAAAATGGGAGCCCAAACACACAGAAATACATAATGTTAAATGTGAGCCCTAAAAGTGAGGCCCCCTGGATTCGCCCCTTTCGCACTTCCTGAGTACACCACCGAAGGCGTACACCAATTGGGCCTCCTGTTGTCTTCATATTAAGGGAATAATGAGAGGCGATAGATATGTCTAAATTGTTCTTCGCAACTGACGCCCACGATCACGTGACATTGCGGACTGTTTCTTGCAGGGGGCCAAGATCTTGCAGTTTCCGGTGATCAAGTTCTCCTGTCACGCCATATCGCTGCTGACCCTGCTGCTGCTGATCGTGGTGTCCACCATAGAGTCGTCCCACAGCGTCAGCAAGAGCCGCACTCTGAGATCCGAGTACAGCCGGGTACACAACAACTCGTGAGTCTTACTGTCGGCGATCATCCTTCATTTGTTTCGAAAGGCTGCAAAGTTTTTGTATGACGTGTGTCATGTGCGACATGTGTCCTGTGCGACATGTGTCCTGTGCGACACAGGACGCGACATGTGTCCTGTGCGATATGTGTCCTGTGCGACATGTGTCCTGTGCGACGTGTATCCTGTGCGACATGTGTCCTGTGCGACGTGCGTCATGTGCGACATGTGTCCTGTGCGACATGTGTCCTGTGCGACACAGGACGCGACATGTGTCCTGTGCGACATGTGTCCTGTGCGACATGTGTCCTGTGCGACGTGTGTCCTGTGCGACATGTGTCCTGTGCGACGTGCGTCATGTGCGACGTGTGTCGTGTGTGACGTGCGTCATGTGAGACATGTGTACTGTGTGACGTGCGTCATGTGTACTGTGTGACGTGCGTCATGTGTCCTGTGTGACGTGTGTCATGTGCGACGTGTGTCCTGTGTGACGTGCGTCATGTGCGACATGTGTCCTGTGTGACGTGCGTCATGTG
>CAXITT010000113.1:976253-986853 GCA_964033795.1 Lymnaea stagnalis | reverse complement strand
TATTGCAATCATTCCCATTATCTGTGTATTGCAATCATTCCCATTATCTGTGTATTGCAATCATTCCCATTATCTGTGTATTGCAATCATTCCCATTATCTGTGTATTGCAATCATTCCCATTATCTTTGTATTGCAATCATTCCCATTATCTGTGTATTGCAATCATTCCCATTATCTGTGTATTGCAATCATTCCCATTATCTGTGTCTTGCAATCATTGCCATTATCTGTGTATTGCAATCATTGCCATTATCTGTGTATTGCAATCATTGCCATTATCTGTGTATTGCAATCATTGCCATTATCTGTGTATTGCAATCATTGCCATTATCTGTGTATTGCAATCATTCACATTATCTGTGTATTGCAATCATTGCCATTATCTGTGTATTGCAATCATTCCCATTATCTGTGTATTGCAATCATTGCCATTATCTGTGTATTGCAATCATTGCCATTATCTGTGTATTGCAATCATTGCCATTATCTGTGTATTGCAAAGTAACGGTAATAGACACATAACGTTAGTAAGCCATTATCTGTGTATTGCAATCATTACCATTATCTGTGTATTGCAATCATTGCCATTATCTGTGTATTGCAATCATTTCCATTAACTGTGTATTGCAATCATTGCCATTATCTGTGTATTGCAATCATTTACATTAACTGTGAATTGCAATCATTCACATTAACTGTATATTGCAATCATTCCCTTTTTCTGTGTATTGCAACCATTACATTAACTGTGTATTGCCAGCATTCACATTAACTGTGTATTGCAATCATTCCCATTATCTGTGTATTGCAATCATTGCCATTATCTGTGTATTGTAATCATTGCCATCATCTGTGTATTGCAATCATTGATATTAACTGTGTATTGCAATCATTCCCATTATCTGTGTATTGCAATAATTCACATTATCTGTGTATTGCAATCATTCCCATTATCTGTGTATTGCAATCATTCCCATTATCTGTGTATTGCAATCATTCCCATTATCTGTGTATTGCAATCATTCCCATTATCTTTGTATTGCAATCATTCCCATTATCTGTGTATTGCAATCATTCCCATTATCTGTGTATTGCAATCATTCCCATTATCTGTGTATTGCAATCATTGCCATTATCTGTGTATTGCAATCATTGCCATCATCTGTGTATTGCAATCATTGATATTAACTGTGTATTGCCAGCATTCACATTAACTGTCTATTGCAATCATTTACATTAACTGTGAATTGCAATCATTCACATTAACTGTCTATTGCAATCATTGCCATTATCTGTGTATTGCAATCATTGCATCATCTGTGTATTGCAATCATTGATATTAACTGTGTATTGCCAGCATTCACATTAACTGTCTATTGCAATCATTTACATTAACTGTGAATTGCAATCATTCACATTAACTGTCTATTGCAATCATTGCCATTATCTGTGTATTGCAATCATTCCCATTATCTGTGTATTGCAACCATTACATTAACTGTGTATTGCCAGCATTCACATTAACTGTCTATAGCAATCATTTACATTAACTGTGAATTGCAATCATTCACATTAACTGTATATTGCAATCATTCACATTAACTGTGTATTGCAAGCATTCCCATTTTCTGTGTATTGCAATCATTGCCATTATCTTTGTATTGCAATCATTCCCAATAACTGTCTATTTCAATCATTGTCATTATCTGTGTATTGCAATCATTCCCTTTAACTGTCTATTGCAATAATTCACATTATCTGTGTGTTGCAATCATTCACATTAACTGTATATTGCAATCACTCCCATTATCTGTGTATTGCAATCATGTACATTAACGGTCTATTGCAATCCTTTACATTAACTGTCTATTGCAATCATTTACTTTAACTGTCTATTGCAATCATTTACATTAACTGTCTATTGCAATCATTTACATTAACGGTCTATTGCAATCCTTTACATTAACTGTCTATGGCAATCCTTTACATTAACTGTCTATTGCAATCATTTACATTAACTGTCTATTGCAATCATTTACATTAACTGTCTATTGCAATCCACGTAACGTGAGATTGACCTACGATTTACCAAGAAAATTAATTATTTATCAAAATCATTCCTTTATTTTGGGACGTATCTTGTGCTGCCTTTTGGCAAATTGAACATACACATATCTATAAAAAGAGAATGTAACATATCTTTTTGACAAATGTAATACCATAGGAGGTAACTATATTGCCATCCACGTAAAAATGTACACATCTTATTTCCTACCTCCGACATGCATTTACCCAAGAAAATTAATTATTGATCAAAATATGCCTTCAATTTGAGATGTATCTTGTGCTGCCTTGAGCAAAATGAACATACACATATTTGTAAAAAGAGAATGAAACATCTCTTTTTTCCCCAAATGTAATACCATAGCATTTAAATATACATTCATCCACGGGAAAATGTACATATCCTATTTCCTACCTCCGAAATGTATGTCCCCAAGAAGGTTAATTATTTATCAAATACATTCCTTTATTTTGAGACGTATCTTGTGCTGCCTGGGGCAAAGTACCCAACCCCTTCCCCCACCCAGATTTAAATAAATTTAGAAAATCTTCCACCGGATTGTAGTCCTTTCCATACCCAAACTAAAATAATTTGCACTTCATATGGTTCGTTCTTTGTTGTTTTAGTTATAAGTAGATTAGTCAATGCTATTTGGCTATAGAGTTGCGCTGCTCAGTTTGACTTAAACCGCATTTTCTTATTAGAATTATATTTAAAGATTAGTTTTTATTACGTTATAATTTTAATAAAGGTATATTTTTGGAATAAAAAAAAAAAGGCAAACTTTTTAAAATTTAAAATAAACACCGCTGGAATGTGTGTGTGTGTTTTATTAACAATTTGGAAAGCAATCACTTGTATTTATTAATTTTACTTTTTATCCGTTTTGTCATGCATGGTTATTAAATTTTTAGAAACCCAAGAGTTTTGGAGAACTAGGCTATTCGCACTATGACGTCATTTGCGTGATTATTTAGAACAAATTAATTAAAAATTTTATTTCGTCATACTAACAACGCACTAAAAGACGCACTAAAAACGACCAACGACTGATGTTTGACTTTTCCCTATTAATGTGATTACGGTGTAATTCTTTGATCATGATTTTTTTTTTATTTTTAAAAAAAAATTCATAACTTTTAAACACATATGAAATGCTTCAAATAGTTCCTTAGTTGATACTTTAAATGTATTTATAATTTATAATGATAATACTTTAACTTTTACTAAAATAAAAACGGATTTAAAATATTTTTTTGCACATTCCAATTTTTTCGATTTCCGTAAAATAATAGAAAATAATTAATTATGATTGGGTTTAGGAATCCAGACGTACTTAAAAAGTATCTCCTTTTTGGCGTTACGTTACTCTAGCTCATTCTCCTTTATTATTTTTAAAGTGTCCATCTCAGAAACAACCAGACACTGGAGTCCTTTAAAACCGATTTAAAGACACATCTATTTCGCAAACACCTTCTGGGATGATTGGCTTCCTTATTTTCCAGTTAATGCATAATGGCTGTGTTGCTCACGGTTGAAATGGCTAGAAAGACTTTGCAATTGTATGCTTGTAATTAGTTTTTGTAGTGTTGCGTTTGTTTTAAATGTGGTAAATTATAGATTTGTTTCTTGTTGACTTTGTACCGCGCCTCGAGCCTTTGGGGATGAAGCGTGTTTTTGAAATGAAGTTTATTATGATTATTATTATTATTATTATTATTATTATATATATATATATATATATATATTTATATATATATATATATAGTTTTAACCCTTGTATTCTTATATATATGATGATTTTAACCCTCCTTTGTCTTTTATTTTTGTACACAGGAGGACTCCGACAGAGAATGGAAGTTTTCCCGCAGCCTCCTCTACATGGAGTACATCAGCCCCGGAGGTACACTCCCGGCCCCTCTCAACCTCCTCGGCCTGCCGAAAGCCGTTTATCAGTTTTTGCCCTCCACGTGTTGCCATGACGACGAGGAGCAGACGACATTGTCACATGACGATATCGGTAATTTGGTCAATCATTCAAACACATGTACATGTGTTTGTGTGTGTTTGTTCATTGGGATGCTCTTATTATGCATCTCTTTCTCTTACAGTCCCCTCCGCATAATTTATTTTCTACCATACTCTCATATACTTTTTTGACATACGTTTCCCCCCACCCCCTTTTTCTCCTGTACTTTTCTCCTACACTCTCACACCCTTTACTTCTCATACACTCTCACACCCTTTACCTTCTCATACACTCTCACACCCTTTACCTTCTCCAACACTCTCACACCCTTTACCTTCTCCTACTCTCTCACACCCTTTACCTACTCCTACACTCTCACACTCTTTACCTTCTCCTACACTCTCACACCCTTTACCTTCTCCTACACTCTCACACCCTTTACCTTCTCATACACTCTCACACCCTTTACCTTCTCCAACACTCTCACACCCTTTACCTTCTCCTACTCTCTCACACCCTTTACCTTCTCCTACACTCTCACACCCTTTACCTTCTCCAACACTCTCACACCCTTTACGTTCTCATACACTCTAAAACCCTTTACCTTCTCCTACACTATCACACCCTTTACGTTTTCATACACTCTAAAACCATTTACCTTCTCCTACACTCTCACACCCTCTACCTTCTCATACACTATCACACCTTTTACCTTCTCATACACTATCACACCCTTTACCCTCTCCTACACTCTCACACCCTTTACCGTCTCCTACACTCTCACTATCTTTACCTTCTCCTACATTCTCACACCCTTTACCTTCTCCTACACTCTCACTATCTTTACCTTCTCCTACACTCTCACACCCTTTACCTTCTCATACACTCACACACCCTTTACCTTCTCCTACACTCTCACTATCTTTACCTTCTCCTACACTCTCACTATCTTTACATTCTCCTACACTCTCACTACCTTTACCTTCCCCTACACTCTCACTATATTTACCTTCTCCTACACTCTCACTATCTTTACCTTCTCCTACACTCTTACTATCTTTACCTTCTCCTACACTACCACACCCTTTACCTTCTCTTACATTCTCACACCCTTTTTCTTCTCCAAAACTGTCACACCTTTTACTTTCTCCTACACTCTAACACCATTTACCTTCTCCTACACTCCCACACACTTTACCTTCTCCTACACTCCCACACCCTTTACCTTCTCCTACACTCTCACACCCTTTATCTTCTCCAACACTGTCACACCTTTTACTTTCTCCTACACTCTAACACCATTTACCTTCTCCTAGACTCGCACACCTTTACCTTCTCCTACACTCTCACACCCTTTACCTTCTCTTAAACTCTCACACCCTTTATCTTCTCCAACACTGTCACACCTTTTACTTTCTCCTACACTCTAACACCATTTACCTTCTCCTACACTCCCACACACTTTACCTTCTCCTACACTCCCACACCCTTTACCTTCTCCTACACTCTCACACCCTTTATCTTCTCCAACACTGTCACACCTTTTACTTTCTCCTACACTCGCACACCTTTACCTTCTCCTACACTCACACACCCTTTTTCTTCTCCAACACTGTCACACCTTTTACTTTCTCCTACACTCGCACACCTTTACCTTCTCCTACACTCCCATACCCTTTACCTTCTCCTACACTCTCACAGCCTTTACCTTCTCCTACACTGAGCTAAATAACTTATCCTTTCTCCTATACGTATATGTTATTTAAAAGATTTTTTTCTTCACATGCAATATGGACACAGATTCGACGTCGGTTTCTTGGCGATATCCGAATGTCCGGCATAGGTCCAGAGACGAGTTTACAGGGGTAAGAAATGTTTGAGGGATAGAAATAAGGTTACCTTTGTAAGAAATGTTTGAGGGATTGAAATAAGGTTACCTTTGTAAGAAATGTTTGAGGGATAGCAATAAGGTTACCTTTGTAAGAAATGTTTGAGGGAATGAAATGAAATTACTTGGGTAGAAATGGTTAAGGGATAGAATTTAAATTACCGTGGTAAGAAATTGTTACAGGAAAGAAATGAGATTACCGGGGTCAGAAATGGTCCAGGGATAGAAATGGGATGACTTGGGTAAGAAATAGTCAAGGAAGAGATAAAGATGACCAAATGAGCAGTGCCGACCCAACGTTGGGTTGGGAGCTTGTTGGCCTGTTCTTGGCTGAAGGAGAGTTTCGAAAACAACGTTAGGAAAAATAGAACCAAATCTGCATTTGAAAATATTGTTGCCATAGACGGCCAACTGCATTTTTTTTAATGACCATTTCAAAGGTCTTGGGTGAACAAATTTCATTATTTAGACATGTTATGTAGACAGATTATGTAAACAGGTATTGTAGACAGATTATGTAGACAGATTATGTAGACATAATTATGTAGACAGATTATGTAGACATGATTATGTAGACAGATTATGTAGACATAATTATGTAGACAGATTATGTAGACATGATTATGTAGACAGATTATGTAGACATAATTATGTAGACATATCATGTAGACATAATTATGTAGACATATCATGTAGACATAATTATGTACACATATCATTTAGACATAATTATGTAGACATATCACGTAGACAGATTATGTAGACAGATTATGTTGACATATTATGTAGACTGATTATAATACGATATTTCCCCACAATTTATGACCGGACATTTCAGCGTTATGATCAGACCAGTCAGGCGTTTGAGGAGAGCTGCATTGATGACAGCCAGGAAATGACACCTACGAAAGTAGGGTTCTCAACCAGTATGGTGGAGATGAAGGATGAGAAGCTCACCTACCAGGTGTGTAATATGTCTTTTTTTAAACAAATGTTTTAATGCAATAATGATATAACACAAGAAAATGCTGCTCTCGAAGCCCTTGCCACATTTTTAAAGATTCCTCATGGATTTTTTTTAGAGCACATATTAAGAACCCCTGCTCTAAAAATAGACTTAAGAGCGAACCCACCTTTTTTCCCGCGGAATAAAATATCTGAAAGAAATATTGATGGGAGGTCAGGAGCACGAGATTCGTACAGGAAACACCTCTTTCTGCAGTATGCCAATAGATACTCTAGTGATATGTCTGGTCATCCAGTCCTGTGGTCCCGTCCTGTGGTCCCGTCCTGTGGTCCAGTCCTGTGGTCCAGTCCTGTGGTCCCGTCCTGTGGTTCGGTCCTGTGGTCCCGTCCTGTACAGGAAACACCTCTTTCTGCAGTATGCCAATAGCTACTCTAGTGATATGTCTGGTCATCCAGTCCTGTGGTCCCGTCCTGTGGTCCCGTCCTGTGGTCCAGTCCTGTGGTCCAGTCCTGTGGTCCCGTCCTGTGGTTCGGTCCTGTGGTCCCGTCCTGTGGTCCAGTCCTGTGGTCCCGTCCTGTGGTTCGGTCCTGTGGTTCGGTCCTGTGGTTCGGTCCTGTGGTCCCGTCCTGTGGTTCAGTCCTGTGGTTCAGTCCTGTGGTCAAGTCCTGTGGTCCCATCCTGTGGTCCAGGTCTGTGGTTCAGTCCTGGGGTCAAGTCCTGTGGTCCCATCCTGTGGTCTAGTCCTGTGGTCCAGTCCTGTGGACCAGCCATGTGGTCCCGTCCTGTGGTCTCGTCCTGTGGTCCAGTCATGTAATCCAGTCCTATGGTCCAGTCCTGTGGTCCCATCCTGTGCACCAGCCCTGGGGTCCCATCCTGTGGTCTAGTCCTGTGGTCCAGTCCTGTTGATTCCACTGTTTATTCGTTTTTTTAAGGTTCCATTCCCCAGCAGCGTTCTTGGATAAAGATAATTGAATAATTTTATAGCACGTGTCCCCATGCTATTTTAGCATGCTCACAGCGCTCTGATGTCCTAAGATGACCACAAGAGCATTGCCTTCCCCATCGCCAACCAACCAGGGACCTGATATACGGTGTGCTTCAAACGTTACACCCTATCGTCACACGCGTGCTCTGTGTTGCAGTTTCTTGACATTAACATCTAGCGGCTCAAAACCGAGGAAGCGAGTTGTCTGGTGATTGATTGCAGCCGCCCAAGTGCATGCGAACCACACATTCCTAGACAAAAATATGCTTCCCTGGACACTATGGCACAAATGTTCCACAATACATCATCCTGGATGGCGTATCGGATTCTTTCAAGTGTTGTCCAACCCGTATCCGGTACAACAATGCACCTATGACGTCCCATGTCTTCAGACAAATGGCCAACGGACACATCGCCTGTGTTCAGTCTCAAAGATGTTCGTCATAGACTTTTCTGGGATGGGGAGTGGATGCACAATCTGCTGCAGGACGCATATACTTGATTCTCATTTGTCGTTACTGGTCGACCAGTTTTACCCTTCCGTTGAGAAAGTTACTGGCCGACCAGTTTTATCCTTCCGTTGAGAAAGTTATTGGCTGACCAGATTTACCCTTCTGCTGAGACAGTTACTGGCCGACCTGTCTTACTCTTCCGCTACATCTTCTTTTGAGGCAGTGTTCTTACAAAACGACGAATTGTATTTAAACCAGACAACATGACCGGCTTATTGGGTGCCGTCTGATTAAATCTGTCTCAGAGTCGTTCTGCCAACTCTTTCAAACTCGCGTCCCCTTTACCTCGAGTTCCAACGCAACTTCCTTAAGAACTAAGGAATAAACATGGCGGCTGGAGCTACACACGTTTGACCAATTCACATACGGCTGTCTCAGTTCTGTTACTTTAGTCTGCATACTGTGTTTTTATTGATATTTCTCTTTCCAGTGCATGGTTTATAATTAACACAGTTTATTTTTATTCTCCCATTATTAGCAAGCCATGGAGCGCATTGTGCAGAGATACATATTTGACATACAGAGGGAAGCCGAGGTCACTGAAGGTCTGGTTAATAAGGTTATCCTTCTAAGTAAAATATCCAGGGGTAGTGTTTGCAAAAACTGGACCCTGAATTTAGACACCCCCTTCACAAAAAGTATGTTTTAATACAGATATTTTGCATACAAATGACGCTTTTCCACCCTATAAAGACAGCTTCCGGAAAGGGGACTCCACTCCACACCTTCTACGCACGGCTCTGCTCATACGTTCTTGCCTGTTACTTAATTTATGCCTAAATTAATATTACCCAGATTATACAGACTTCCATAACAACCAAATCATGCATGCATCTATATTACCCAAATCATAAATAGTTCCATATTACCCACATGTTTCATACTTCCACCACTTCAAATCTGTATAGATGGATATTTGGATGTGTGGTGGGATGGATTCTTGCTTCAATGTGTGTGTTGAACATTGTGTATCCCTCTACACACCTCAGATTGTTACATTTATTTATTTATTTAGGCATTTTTGTATAGCGCTTACCTTACAGCTCTAAGCGCTTTATAATTATTAAAAATATGTAAACTATTTAAACTGCTAAAGTAAAATACAAATGAAAAACCTTTACCTTTAATCCACGCCTACCTACCCCCCTCCTCCCCCCCCCCCACAACAACAACAACATCAGATGACTTTGAGGAAATCAAGCAGGATATGTCCAGTTTCCGGTTTGAGATGATCAATCAGATGTCCAACAGGACGACTCCTTACAGCTCTAAGCGCTTTATAATTATTAAAAATATGTAAACTATTTAAACTGCTAAAGTAAAATACAAATGAAAAACCTTTACCTTTAATCCACGCCTACCTACCCCCCTCCTCCCCCCCCCCACAACAACAACAACATCAGATGACTTTGAGGAAATCAAGCAGGATATGTCCAGTTTCCGGTTTGAGATGATCAATCAGATGTCCAACAGGACGACCAGCCGGACCGAGCTTAAGAACAACATGTCGTCCATCATGCAGCAACTTCAAGTAAGAGCGATAGACGATATGCTAAGTCCTCTTTAATGTCGTGATAAAATGTCGTGGCGATCGGGAATAAAGATTATAAATGGTTAATAATGATAAGCGACAGTTTGTAGACTGAAGTAATGACGACTTGTGCCAAGCTTAGAGCTGCTCACTGGACATACTGACCAAACAATTTTTGGCATGGCAGGCTGTCTAAAGCTGTTTGTATGACAGGTCACTTAAAGCTGTTCACGTGGCAGCCCGATTAAATCTGTTCACGTGACAGCCCGATTAAATCTGTTCTCGTGACAGCCCGATTAAATCTGTTCTTGTGACAGCCCGATTAAATCTGTTCACGTGACAGCCCGATTAAATCGTATCACGTGACAGCCCGATTAAATCTGTTCACGTGACAGCCCGATTAAATCTGTTCACGTGACAGCCCGATTAAATCTGTTCACGTGACAGCCCGATTAAATCTTATCACGTGACAGCCTGATTAAATCTGTTCTCGTGACAGCCCGATTAAATCTGTTCTCGTGACACCCGATTAAATCTGTTCTCGTGACAGCCCGATTAAATCTGTTCACGTGACAGCCCCATTAAATCTTTTCACGTGACAGCCTGATTAACTCTGTTCACGTGACACCCCGATTAAATCTGTTCTCGTGACAGCCGATTAAATCTGTTCACGTGACAGCC
>CAXITT010000113.1:960967-975451 GCA_964033795.1 Lymnaea stagnalis | reverse complement strand
TCTATGTGGTGTTGAGGAATGCCTGAGAGAAGAATGTTACAGTAGTCAAATTTTGAAAGAATGAGTGAAGAGACGAGAGTTTTTGTGGCATCAAAGGAGAGGAGGTGTCTAATGGTGCTGATTTTTCTAATTTCGTTATTTTCTGATCTGCATATATTCGTGACATGTTTGTCCATGGAGAGGGTGTCCGTAAGCGTGACTCCAAGGTTTCTGGCAGAGGGAGAGAGTGTGATGTCAGAGTTGCCAATAGATATAGAAGAAGGAGCGAATGGAGGGAGAGGTTTGTTTTGAGAGTGGATGAGAAGGATTTCCGTTTTATCATCATTTAGCTTCACGTGACAGCCCGATTAAATCTGTTCACGTGACAGCCCGATTAAATCTGTTCACGTGACAGCCCGATTAAATCTGTTCACGTGACAGGCCGATTAAAGCTGCTTACGTGACAGGCCGATCACGTGAGATGCCGCTTCATGCTTATCTGAATGACGAGCATCGAAAGCAAAAGTTGCTCACTTCTTTTATTTAATCTAAAAAAACATAACCTCAAGCTAGAGACCGACCGAAAGTGATTTTCTGATTTCTGCCGAAACCGAAAATAGGCCGAAAGTTTAAAAATGACTTTCGGCCAAAACCGAAAATAGGCCGAAAGTTAAAAATGAATTTCGGCCGAAACCGAAAATGAAATATTTAGATATTTTGAAATTCGTTTCTGCATACATTCTGCAAACATCTAAAATGATGGGGAAAAGTATCAATATTTACATAATTTTTATAAAAATGAGATAATCGTGAATATTTATTAATAAACATCTAATATAGGTGTCTCAAACTCACGGCCCGCGAGCCACTTGTGACCCGCAAGACGATATTTTGCGGCCGGCTACATGACAGCAAAGTTTAGTGTTAATATGCCGGAGTGTTTTCCCATTCTCACATCTATAACATCACTCTCCACGACGGTTTTAGTCGAATCTCACCGACTAGTCTAATTCTGATTTTTTTAAAATGTTTCTTTATATTTTTGTATGATGATTATATTGGTAAGAACCGTTTTAAATCTGAATAAAAGTTTGTATTGTATAGCTTTTTATGAGACAAACATGGCAAAGAGTGCGGCTGTGAGAAAAGTTTTTAAAAGTAAGTTGGCGGGTAATGCACAAACAAAATTGTGTCAATCGTAGCAATTTGATACATTATCAAAGTGAAAGGATCCATATTAAAACTGCCGCTGGTGTTTACGAGTGAGGGAAATTCCAAGCCTGTCAGCCTGGTCACTTTCAAAATCTTCTTCTTATGCCTTTTTAACCAGTCTGAGGCATAGGGCATCCACAAGAATTCTCCATTCATCACAGTTCAGTGCTTTCCTTTCCAGTTGTTTCCATGTGTATCCCATATTTTGCGTGTCTGCCTCGAGCTCGCGTCTCCATGTATTCTTTCGCCTTCCTCTCTTTCTTTTTCCCTGTGGATTCCATGTTAAGAATTGTCTGGTGATGCTATCTGGGGTTTTTCGGAGAGTATGCCCTATCTATCTCCATCTTTTCTTTAAGATGTCTTCATCCATGAGCACCTGGTGAGTCCTTTCTAGTAGATCTTTTTCGGTGATAATATGTGGCCATTTGATTTTCAGGATCTTTCTAAGGCATGTGTTTATGAAGGTCTATACTTTCTGCGTAATGCTCGCTATTGTTTTCCAAGTTTCTGCTCCATATAGTAGGATTTTTTAAACCGGGTCTCTTAAAATTGTTATTCTGATCATGGTTCTTAAAGATCGCTTAATTTTTTTCTAAAAGATCGCTTAATTTTTTCTTAAAGATCGCTTTATTTGTTCTTAAATATCGGTTAGTTTGTTCATAAAGATAGCCTGGTTTGTTGTTAAAGATCGCTTAGTTTGTTGTTAAAGATCGTTTAGTTTGTTCTTAAAGATCACATAGTTTGTTGTTAAAGATCGTTCAGTCTGTTCTTAAAGATCGCATAGCTTTTGTTTAAAGATCATTTAAATTGTTCTTAAAGATCATTTAGTTTGTTCGAAAAAGATCGCTAAGTTTTCTCTTAAAGATCGCTTAATTTGTGTTATTAAAGATCGTTTATTTTGTTTCCTAAAGATCTTTTAGTTTGTTCATAAAGATTGCTTAGTTTTTTCTTAGAGATCATTCATTTTGCTCTAAATATCGCTTAGTTGTTCTTATAGATCAGTCAGTTTGTACTTAAAGATAATTTAGCTTGTTTTTATAGATCTTTTAGATTGTTATTAAAGATAATTTAGTTTTTTCTTAAATAGCGCTTATTTTGTTGTTGAAGATTGCTTAGTTTTTTCATAAAGATCGCTTAGTTTGTTCTTAAAGGTAATTTATTTCGTTCCTTAAGATCGATTAGTTTGCTCTTAAAGATCAATAGCTTTTTCTTTAGGATCATTTAGTTTCTGTTAAAGATCTCTTAGTTTATTGTTATAAATCATTTAGTTTACTATTAAAGATCATTTCTTCTTCTTCTTCTTCTTCTTCTTCTTCTTCTTCTTCTTCTTCTTCTTCTATATCTTAAGGGCCCACGATCAATTTATTGATCATTTTGGCTCCTATGCATGTAGATGGGATTTGCAATGTTTCTGTTACTGGTGTTGATGGGGAAATCATGCACTAGGGGTTTTATTCTTAAAGATCATTTAGTTCGTTCCTAAAAATCGTTTAGTTTGTTCTTTGAGATCATTTAGTTTGTTATTAAAAATCGCTTAGTTTGTTCTTAAAGATCGCTTAGCTTGTTCTTAAAGATCGTTTAGTTTGTTCTTAAATTTCGCTTAGTTTTTTGTTAAATATCGCTTTCGCTGAGTATTAGTCTTAATAAACATACAATGACAGCAAGACGTCGATCACTAATGAATATCGGATTGTCGGCTTAGAGACAGACAGACGGTCTGACTTCTGGTAGATTACAAAAAACCTTAGTCACTTTCGGCCAGATGGCCGAAAGTCTAAGTCAATTTCGGCCGAAACTGAAAATAAACCGAAAGTTAGCTTTTTAGTTTCAGCCGAAAGCGAAACTTGGTCGAAAGTGATGAAATGGCCACTTTTGGCGCCGAAACCGAAATTCGGTCGGTCTCTACCTCAAGCATCCACTTTAAGTTTTATTTAAAGAAAAAAAAATACGTCATTAAGGTGTTACAAGAAGTTACACTGCTACCTTCATTTTGATCAGTCCTACGAATCCCATCGCGCTCTAGTTTATTATTGCTAAAAATTAAATCTGTTTTATTCATTTTATTTTTATTTTTTTTTTACATATAAAGTTTTCTTCAAATGATTTTTTTTTTTTTCAAATTGCAGAATCTCAAAGATGAACTGGCGACGAAAACCAAAACGTGCCAAAGTTAAGACAACTCTGTAACGATAGGGGGAGACAAGGGCACGTGACGCCACCTTGCAGACATAAGAATTCACTACAAATTATTCAAGGAAAGGAAACTCCTTGAAGGCTTGATGATTCATCCTGGAGAGTAACCGGTCCTACCAAAATTTTATTTTTTAAAATAAAATTCAGAATTCAAATTTTTTTTTTCCGGTAAAAAGAATTGTTTCGTCACACTGCCTTAAACCATGTCGTTTTATAAATTAATTAACTTTGAACACATTGTTAATGCAAACCTGCCTGAAGCGCTGGGTTAACTGCCACGTCCAATTGATTCCATTAAAAAATTGCTCGTAGGGTTTTCGAGGTGAGAAAAGAGGTTCTGTTATTCTCTTCCAACTCTTTATTTCTAATTTACTCAGATGGCTGTCCTTTTCATTTATACCACTTCTTCCACTGCTTTGTGTGTGGGTGTGTGAGTGTGTGGTGTGAGTGTGTGCGTGTGTGTAAGAGTGTGCGTCAAACTCCCCCGATTATGTCCAAAAAGGTTCAGTTTGTTCACGCTAAGAAGACAGTCACTATTGAAGTTGGAAAGCTCTCGTTACGGACTGTGGGGTCCGGCGTGGGTTCGAGTCAGATTGCATCAGATGTTCGGGTTGATGTGGTTGGCGCGTCGAATGAAACCGTGGCCTTCAATGACAACGTGTTGATTATCATAGGGGGGGGGAGGGGGGCGCTGTAAATGACATGTACACAGTGGCTCACACATAGAGAGAGAGCTACCGGCCCGAGTGGCACTTTTTTTTTGGGGGGGGGGAGGGGGGGGTAAAATATAGCAAGATATAAATCATGTCTGTGTGTGTGTGTTTTAAGGGGCGTGTGGCTCACACATAGAGAGAGAGCTACCGGCCCGAGTGGCACTTTTTTTTTGGGGGGGGGGAGGGGGGGGTTAAATATAGCAAGATATAAATCATGTGTGTGTGTGTGTGTTTAAAGGGGCGCACTTTTGGGGAGTTCGATCCTGTGGCATTTACAGGACATTAGATGATATTATAGGACATTACATGACATCACAGAACATTACATATCATTACATGACATAAGATGACATTATATGACATTGCATGACATTATAGAACATTACATGCCATTTCAGGACAATAAATGGCATTACATGGCGTTACAGGGCATTACAGGACGTTACTAGGCATTAAATGACATTACAGGACATTACATGACATTACATGACATGACATTACATGGCGACTTGCCTTAGCGTAAAAACAAATATTGCACGCCTTTAGCTCGGTGTAGAATTACCCCCCCCCCCCATATTTTTCAAGTAATTAAAAAATTTTTTTTAAAAATTTGAACAAATGAAAAAAAAATAAAGAACACTTTCTGTCTCCCGGTTCTTGTAGTTTGTGATTAATTAAAATTACCAGTTGACCAAAGAACCCTAAGCTTACATCGTTGTACACATATATTTGTGTACTTGAGCGTTTTCCCGGGCATGTACTGGCGTAGGAGACATATGTGCCCTATTTTGAATGGTTTTGTTAATTTGTTTTTTTTATTTAAAAAGTTTCTCTTCTTCTAAAAAGATTGTTTCTTTGCTTTAAAAAAAAAAAAAAAAACCTGCCTGACGTCACGTGTCTTAGAGGGAAAAATTTTTTATGTGTTTTTTTTATTTTTTTTTTTTATTTAAAAAATTTCTTTTTTTTTAAAAAGATTGTTTTTTTGTTTTAAAAAAAAAAAAAAAAAACCTGCATGACGTCACGTGTCTTAGAGGGAAAAAAGACAACCAGTTTTTATTTACACCAGAGGCGTCTAGATTAAATCTATTTCCAGCAGAAGTGTGCCATGATTAAATCTATTTCCAGCAGAAGTGTGCCGTGATTAAATCTATTTCCAGCAGAAGTGTGCCGTGATTAAATCTATTTCCAGCAGAAGTGTGCCGTGATTAAATCTATTTCAAGCAGAAGTGTGCCAGGATTAAATCTATTTCCAACGGAAGTGTGCCGGGATTAAATCTATTTCCAACGGATGTGTGCCTAGATTAAATCTATTTCCAACGGATGCGTGCCTAGATTAAATCTATTTCCAACGGATGTGTGCCTAGATTAAATCTATTTCCAACGGATGCGTGCCTAGATTAAATCTATTTCCAACGGATGTGTGCCTAGATTAAATCTATTTCCAACAAATGTGCGTCTAGATTAACTCTATTTCCAACGGATGTGTGCCTAGATTAAATCTATTTCCAACGGATGTGCGTCTAGATTAACTCTATTTCCAACGGATGTGTGCCTAGATTAAATCTATTTCCAATGTATGTATGCCTAGATTAAATCTATTTCCAACGGATGTGTGCCTAGATTAAATCTATTTCCAACGGATGTGCGTCTAGATTAACTCTATTTCCAACGGATGTGTGCCTAGATTAAATCTATTTCCAACGGATGTGCGTCTAGATTAACTCTATTTCCAACGGATGTGTGCCTAGATTAAATCTATTTCCAATGTATGTATGCCTAGATTAAATCTATTTCCAACGGATGTGTGCCTAGATTAAATCTATTTCCAACGGATGTGTGCCTAGATTAAATCTATTTCCAACGGATGTGTGCCTAGATTAAATCTATTTCCAACGGATGTGTGCCTAGATTAAATCTATTTCCAACGGATGTGTGCCTAGATTAAATCTATTTCCAACGGATGTGTGCCTAGATTAAATCTATTTCCAACGGATGTGTGCCTAGATTAAATCTATTTCCAACGGAAGTGTGCCTAGATAAAATCTATTTCCAACGGATGTGTGCCTAGATTAAATCTATTGCCAACGGATGTGTGCCTAGATTAAATCTATTTCCAACGGAAGTGTGCCTAGATTAAATCTATTGCCAACGGATGTGAGGCTAGATTAAATCTATTGCCAACGGATGTGTGCCTCGATTAAATCTATTTCCAACGGATGTGAGGCTAGATTAAATCTATTTCCAACGGATGTGTGCCTAGATTAAATCTATTTCCAACGGATGTGTGCCTAGATTAAAGCTATTTCCAACGGAAGTGTGCCTACATTAAATCTATTTCCAACGGATGTGAGGCTAGATTAAATCTATTGCCAACGGATGTGTGCCTAGATTAAATCTATTGCCAACGGAAGTGTGCCAATATTAAATCTATTTCCAACGGATGTGAGGCTAGATTAAATCTATTGCCAACGGATGTGTGCCTAGATTAAATCTATTGCCAACGGATGTGTGCCTAGATTAAACCTATTGCCAACGGAAGTGTGCCTAGATTAAATCTATTTCCAACGGATGTGGGGCTAGATTAAATCTATTTCCAACGGATGTGTGCCTAGATTAAATCTATTGCCAACGGACGCATGCGTGCACCTAGATTAAATCGCCCCATCCCTCCCCCACCCCCCACCCCCCCCCCAATCTCTCTAAACATAAATCAACGATAACCTAATTTTTCCAACGGATGTGGGGCTAGATTAAATCTATTTCCAACGGATGTGTGCCTAGATTAAATCTATTGTCAACGGACGCATGCGTGCACCTAGATTAAATCGCCCCATCCCTCCCCCACCCCCCACCCCCCCCCAATCTCTCTAAACATAAATCAACGATAACCTAATCACACATTTTATTGTTATCCTTACTAGAAAAAAAAAGAAACGTTCGCAACCTATAAAGTAGTCCTCGGGCGGAATGATCTCAATGATATAGTTTTTAAGACTCCGCACTCTGATATTCAACTCCAATGTTGAGCCCACAATGTCCCCACAATGTCCCCACAATTTCCCCACAATGTCCCCACAATGTCCCCACAATGTCTCCACAATGTCCCCACAATGTCCCCACAATGTCTCCACAATGTCTTCACAATGTCCCCACAATGTCCCCACAATGTCTCCACAATGTCCCCACAATGTCCCCACAATGTCTCCACAATGTCCCCACAATGTCCCCACAATATCTCGCAAAATAATTCTGTTCGGTTCGCGGAATCTGATAAAACTAATTTTCTTTATACTGGGGGGAAGGGGAGAGATTTCTCCTGTGGTCCCCAGGGAGGTTTGCCATTTCTAAGAAGCCGGGTTGTGTCGTCTGCGTGAGGTAGTTTGATCCACTCATTGACGTCAAACACAGACACACACACACAAAGAAAGACACACGCACAACAGAAAAGCTGGATACAATCGGCTAAAAAAAACTGAAATGTCGACAGTAATTTAAAACTTCACATTTTTTTTAAAATTAAAGTTTAAATAAGAATTTTTTTGTGCTCAGCCTCATCCTTGTTGTTGAAGAAATACGTCACTTCCGGCGTCCGTCCTGTCGTGACGTGACCTACGTCACTGGTCTATTTTAAGCACATTTTTTAGTATGTTGAGGTATCAGCCCCTGCAAATCAAGTGTTATTATGTTTGTGTTTTCTTTGCATCCAATCACCTTTTTGTGTTGTGCACTTAAATTTTATTTCAAAATGATATTATTTCTCTACAGCATAAAGTGTTTCACTAATAAATTTTGATTATAAAAAAACATTAACAATAAACAGTGAACGAGATAAAAAAAAAATAATAATGTTGTCCATTAATTTTTATGTGTTGTAGAAACGTATCCATTTCTCCATGGCGTTGGTTTTTATTTTTCCTTTAATATTAAACTACCTACACTCTAGAGTCTAGACTAGCAAAGATGGGAAACTATCTACATACTAGAGTCTAGGCTAGAAAGGATAGCAAACTATTTACACTCTAGAGCAAGGGTGGCCAAACCGTGGCTTGCGAGCCACATGCGGCTCTTCTGTGCTCGCGAACAATTTATGAAATTAAAACTTTTCGTTTGAAATATATATCAAACATAAATGAAAGTTAAAAAACAATCTTGACTGAAACAAAGAGTTGAAAATAATTTTGGATTGATTTAAATTTTAAAAGTTTAAGGGAGCGATTGGTTTCTGATTGGTTGGTGATGTGAACTGTTAAATTTCTGGTTCCGGTAAAAATCCGCATTTCAAACTATTGACCATTAATGTTAGTCCTACTGAAGTTAGTAACTTATTATTTAAAAGTTTAAATCAAATATGGCCACACGTTGCAGGAAACGAAAACATAAAGAAGAAGAAAATAAAAATTTTCTACCAGAATGGGAAGAGGACTTTGCATTTATCGATAAAGACGGTAGGCCAATTTGCCTCATCTGGCAAACATCGCTAGCAAATTACAAAGCTAGCAATTTGAAGCGACACTATGGAAAAACGTCATGAAGGGTTTGCATCGTGGTATCCACTGCAATCTGAATTAAGAAAAAGCAAGCTGCCTGAGTTAAAGCATCGAGCAGTAACTAGTCACCAGCATCTGACAGAACGTCTTCGCACCACAACTACTAGCTACCAACCAGATTGAAAGAAACTTGCTAGTCCAAAGGCTTCTCAGCAGAATCATAACAATTAATGTTCACTATAATTATGAGTACATATGCAATGGGTTTCTCTTCATACATTTTACATATAGCTTCAATGCGGCTCTCAACATTTTTTATTTTATTTTTAAAAATGGCTCTCAGTTACTACAGGTCTGGCCATCCCTGCTCTAGAGTCTTGACTAGCAAAGACAGGAAACTATCTACAATCTAGATTCTAGAGTAGCAAAGACAGGAAACTATCTACAATCTAGAGTCTAGACTAGCAAAGACAGGAAACTATCTACAATCTAGAGTCTAGACTAGCAAAGACAGGAAACTATCTACAATCTAGATTCTAGACTAGCAAAGACAGGAAACTATCTACAATTTAGAGTCTAGACTAGCAAAGACAGGAAACTATCTACAATCTAGAGTCTAGACTAGCAAAGACAGGAAACTATCTACAATCTAGATTCTAGACTAGCAAAGACAGGAAACTATCTACAATCTAGAGTCTAGACTAGCAAAGACAGGAAACTATCTACAATCTAGAGTCTAGACTAGCAAAGACAGGAAACTATCTACAATCTAGATTCTAGACTAGCAAAGACAGGAAACTATCTACAATCTAGAGTCTAGACTAGCAAAGACAGGAAACTATCTACAATCTAGAGTCTAGACTAGCAAAGACAGGAAACTATCTACAATCTAGAGTCTAGACTAGCAAAGACAGGAAACTATCTACAATCTAGAGTCTAGACTAGCAAAGACAGGAAACTATCTACAATCTAGAGTCTAGACTAGCAAAGACAGGAAACTATCTACAATCTAGAGTCTAGACTAGCAAAGACAGGAAACTATCTACAATCTAGAGTCTAGACTAGCAAAGACAGGAAACTATCGATACTCTAGACTCTAGACTAGCAAGGACAGGAAATTTTTTACACTCTTAGTTTATAGACTATACAAGGACAGGAAACTTTCTACACTCTAGATTATAGTCTATAGCAAGGACAGGGAACTTTCTACACTCTAGATTATAGACTAGCAAGGACAGAAACCGTACGAGGTTAGTAGTCAGTGTCCGGTATACGTATTATAAGTAGCCGTCTACTTCACGTCCAGTTATCCATTAATGGTCACGTCCATGGAATAGTCAAATCTGATAATGAAACTAATAATCCTAGTATCCACAATGAATACTACAGATGATCCTGGTATCCAGGTTAAATTACTACAGATGATCCTGGTATCCAGGTTAAATTACTACAGATGATCCTGGTATCCAGGTTAAATTACTACAGATGATCCTGGTATCCAGGTTAAATTACTACAGATGATTTTGGTATCCAGGTTAAATCACTACAGATGATCCTGGTATCCAGGATAAAATACTACAGATGATCCTGGTATCCAGGTTAAATTACTACAGATGATCCTGGTATCCCGGTTAAATTACTACAGATGATCCTGGTATCCAGGTTAAATTACTACCAAAGATCATATTATCCCTATAGGTTAAATTATTTTCGTTGATCCTAGTATCTAGGTTAAACTGCTACCAACGATCTTAGTATCCAGGTTCAATTGCCACCTATGATCCAAGTATCTAGGTTTGGATCTAAATTGGAGTTTTGAACTCGTCTCTCTACCCACGAAGACCAACACGTGAGACCAGCTGATCCCAAACTTTCTTTGACTCTCGGCGCCCTTGGTGGCGTGTATTCTGCGATACCTTTGAATTGCCACATTTTCAGATCGCATTGTCCCTTGCACAACATGCATTGAGACATGTCCTGATTGGTTGTAAGACAAGTGTCCATGGCTTGAGGGTGTCCCCCTGTTGTTGATATGAACGCGTATTGCTCCGTGAGATGTGTCGCGAGTCGTGTTATTGTGGCTGAATGGTCACCGGATGGCAGATCAGCATAATATACAAGTGTGTGAATGTGAGACGTAAAAATCGAGAGAGTTCGTGCGAAAGGTAGTGAGCTATAGAGGATCGTTGTTGAATAGTGTTCTTTTTCTGCTTAGGGATAATGTATAACCAGTTGGATCTGTGCAATAGACACGCAGAATAAAGCTGAACCATTTTATTTCATGAAGTGTTGAGTGTTCTAGTATTCAAAGTGCCTGGTTCTTAGTGCACAGAGTGACATGGTTACAGTGCACCACCCTGTTTACTCTAGACAACGTTGCCAGACATACTCGAAGAGTCTGGCCAAGAGAGACACACAGTATTTTTGACTACAAGGTAAGCTCCTCCCATGAACATTGCATACGATTAAAATATTTAAAAATTAAAGACAAAAGGGGGGGGGGGTTCCAATAATTTAAGTTTCACATAACAGGCGTTCAGAAAAAGGACACTCCTTTGTATTGTAAGTGCCACCGGAGCTTCCTTCAGCCCCTAGATAGTTTTTATATTACCTTGAGGAAGTTTGTGGAGCTGACCCATTTGTGCCATAAATCGAGTCGTACAAGTATTTTGTTGTTGTTGTAATTTTTACTCTCCATACCCCTTTATCTTCAGTAGCGTAATGGGAACCCCTGGACCATAATAGCATTTAGATAATACACTATCTTTTAGTTATCCCTAAAATAGGAGTACTATAAAAATCATTGCGATTACTGTTCAAAGATCTTGCCTTTAAAACTGTTACTATATGGGGCCCTATGCGCCAACAGAACTTAATCTTTAATGCTTTGTGGCAGTGAGTATTTGAGTTTGGAAAGCGAACAAAGTTTATTGTAAACAAATTGCGTCTTTTAATTTGTTTTAAAATGCCAAAGGTTAAGCATTTTATTTATGTTAAGATGTGAATATGTTATACGTTTAAAAAAGAACATGGATATTTGAAAGGACATTATCAAAGGTATGTTCACCCAGTTTGGCCTGGGTGCAGCTATTTACTTAGAAGGTTGCATTGTAACACAAGTCTTCGTGTAGGCCTATCGCTTAGGCTATTATAAGGAAAATACATGGATGAACCTACTAAACTTATTTGAAAATTTCTAGAAAATTCAAAAATATCTTCAAATCAATTTTTGATAACATTTGAGGAAAATCATATAGACTTATAGAAACCAAAAAATCATAGAGACTTATAGAAACCAAAAAATCATAGAGACTTATAGAAACATAAAAATCATAGAGACTTATAGAAACATAAAATCATAGAGATTTATAGAAACAAAAAAAATCATAGAGATTTATAGAAACAAAAAAATCATAGAGATTTATAGAAAAAAAATTATAGAGACTTATAGAAACATAAAATCATCGGGATTTATAACAACAAAAAAAAAATCATAGAGACTTATAGAAACATAAAATCATAGAGATTTATAGAAACAAAAAAAATCATAGAGACTTATAGAAACATAAAATCATAGAGATTTATAGAAACAAAAAAAATCATAGAGACTTATAGAAACATAAAATCATAGAGATTTATAGAAACAAAAAAAATCATAGAGATTTATAGAAACAAAAAAAATCATAGAGATTTATAGAAAAAAAATCATAGAGACTTATAGAAACATAAAAATCATGGAGACTTATAGAAACATAAAAATCATAGAGACTATTAGAAACATGCGAAACAAAAAAAAAAAAAAAAAAAAAAAAAAAAATTATAAAAATTTAAAAAAAATAAAAAAAAAAAAAAAAAAAAAAAAAAAGAGAAATAAAAAAAAAAAAAAAACAAAAAAAAAAAAAAAAAAAAACAAAAAAAAAAAAAAAAAAAAAAAAAAAAAGGACATTTATATAATCTTAAAACGTGCTAGAACAAAGTCGAAGCTTAAAGAAGATGTATTGACCGCTACCGAGAAAATTTCCCGGAAGTCTAGAAACTTATAAAACTGAACTAAAATGGCCCTAACATTTTAGACTCAATGATATTTTCATAATATGTGTATCTACGTCGGACAATATAGAACTTGTTAAAAAAAAAAATTATCTAAGTACTTTTTAAACCTTCAAATAACTTGCAAGAAATTATTAATTTTATGTCATCATTATTTCGATACTAAAACATCTAAAACACTGGTTCTCAACCTTCCCTAATACTGCACACTCACAGGTTGAAAACTGCTGATCTTTTCTTTTTTTTTTTTTTAGTGCCCTTTTCCAGACGTTTTCCATTAAATGTACCTTGCTGGGGGGACCAGTTCTAAAAGGTGAGGTTTTTAACTGCACGAAGATAAGGACTCTCAATAACATCTGACAAATAGTCAAGTTAAGCATTTAACAATGGTCCCGTTAAAATTTATGGTAAATTTGAACAGATATAGCACCAATGAGGAAAATGAAACGCGTGACCCTTGACCCCAACAATGGTGAATAGTATGAGTTCAAAAGCCAAGAGTTTTTTTAATATGAAATTTTTAACTGCATTTGAAGTTATTCCAAGCCATCCTTAATGCACGCCCCTGAACTGTGTTCAAATTCTAATCCAATGTTTAGCACGCCTTGTACCACACAATTAACCGTGGACTGTACTTTCATAAAATGGTTTAACCATAAATCTAACCGTATATTTAAAGAATATAATTGCATTAAACAGCTAATATTTTCTGGGGTGGTGGGGGGAACACAATTTTTTTCACTTTTGTTTGAAAGCGCAATAAGGTTTTATTTAAAACTAGTTATAGCTCCCCAAAACAATGGCTACAGCAATGCGTGAACGTCCCATCTTCTTAAGTTACTGAACTCAAGTAACTCAAATTTAAGAATCCCAATTTTAGCTACACTCATTCCCTCCATTAAAGGTTACTCCACATTTTTTTGTTTCACGCCAATGAACTATATTAAATATTCTCATGTCCCAACCACGAACATTTATTACACCATATTTAAATTGAGACAGATTTTTTTTTTCTGAAAAGAAAAGAAAATTCTGCGCACCAAACGCAGTTGCGTTATTATTTTTTTTTTTTTTAAATAAATATCATTTAGCGTAGTTATCGGAAATTATATTTTTCGCGCTATCCAGAAATTGAAGCAGTCACAACACAAGCAAACTATGTAAGCGAGCTTGGCGATCACCAAACAAAGGCGCACCTAAAACCTTCCATGCTTGAAGGCGCACCTAAAACCTTCCATTGCTTGAAGGCACACCTAAAACCTTCCATGCTTGAAGACGCACCTAAAACCTTCCATTGCTTGAAGACGCACCTAAAACCTTCCATGCTTGAAGACGCACCTAAAACCTTCCATGCTTGAAGACGCACCTAAAACCTTCCATTAATAGATGCTTGAAGACGCACCTAAAACCTTCCATGCTTGAAGACGCACCTAAACCTTCCATGCTTGAAGACGCACTGTTACGAATAAAGGGCGCATTAAAAATGATTACAACAGAAGTGACTGCTTACTTTGAACCTCCCTCAAAGTCATTTGAAGTCATGTTTGGTTCCTTTTGACCCTCTACATTTATTGACATTTTAAAGTACCACTTAAGAATAAGGGGATAGTGACCAAACTTTTCAGGAATCACCTGCAGGTCAGGAGGAAATGACCGTGTCAAAATTGGGTCGCGATCCATTGTTATGTTTTCTTGTTAACATTCGACCCACAATTTACAAACATACGTACACATAGTCACGCTGATCTTGATATAATAGATGAAATGTGTTTTTATAGCAGTCTTTCAAAGTTCAAGCTGTATCATAATTATCTTGCCATTTAGTTCTGTTTAATGCCCCCCCCCCCCCC
>CAXITT010000113.1:943719-960894 GCA_964033795.1 Lymnaea stagnalis | reverse complement strand
CCCCCCACCCCCCCCCCCCCCCCCCCCCCCCCCCCCCCCCCCCCCCCAATTTTTCGCTTTGTTCAGCCCCCCTCGCCAACCACAGCCCCTTTCAGGAGACAACAGCAGTCAACATGGTTTGAGAACTCCTGCCGTGGTAAAGCCTCTTTTGTGTTCGTTGTCGTCCCACAAAATCTCTCCTCGTGAACATCTGGCAACACCAGCAGAATGCAACAACAGGTAGGCGGGTGGGGCGCTCGTCACGAGGGGGTTCAATCGATGGATTGTCCTCACCAAGTCACGCTCACAAGTCTCTGCTTTCATTTGTTTATTGGTTTGTTTGTTTGTTCGTTGTCCCCATCCCTTTTTGTTGATTTCCCCCACACCCCACCCCCATCCTTTTCTCTTTAAAACAAAAATGTAAATAAATCCCTCTCAGGAAAAGGTCAGCCTGCAGAGCACGAGACGGACTGCGAGGGCTGAAACCTTCTGATAACCTTATGACGGCCATGACTGATCCATCAGACGAGTCATAACCATAGCTGCGATTAGATGCGTTACCCAACCTCGTGACATCGCTCGTTGCATCTATAGCCCGTGTGTACCCCGACCGAGGCCGTCTTCGTCGCCATCCTTATCTGTAAGCAGCACGATGATCCGGTCAATGTCTGGTCCTGCCACCACACACACCACCCTCCGTCCTGTGTGGCTATTCTGAGACGAGCAGCGACATCCATCCGTCACGATTTCCCACGGTAAAGCCCGGCACGGCTACTCGGATCACGTGAAAGCAAGTGGTGGCTCAAATGTACGAGCACAAGTGATCGTGCGGTAAAATCTCGGATGCCAATAATCTGTAGGGGGGGAACGCGAGATTTCGCTTTACCGCCATCCCTGGATAGATGCGGTCCAATTTTTTTTTTTTTTTTTTTTGTTCAACCTTAAGTGCCAACAGGTCGGCTTGAGACTTTCTTTTAATGTTACGAGTGGCCAGATTCCGGTGCAGTTGGTTTAACTTATTTATTTAATCATGCGGCAACAATTGTTGCTGCATAACTCTATTCAAACAGTGAGGGGGGTTAAGCAGAAATAACAGTAGTTGGACTGGAGTTATTGTTTGTGGACACGATGAGGCGAGAAGAAAATAACAGTTACAGATCTATGTTTGCTACAGATGTGTGATGGTTAAATATATCTGCTAGTTACAGGTATCTGCTAGTTAAAGATATCTATTTTAGGATACATTTTAGATAAAGTTATCTGTCGGATAGAGGTATCTGATAATTTAAAATACATGTTAGTTAAAGATGTATGATAGTAAAAGGTATCTGCCAGTGTGTTAAAGGTATCTGCCAGTGTGTTAAAGGTATCTGCCAGTGTGTTAAAGGTATCTGCCAGTGTGTTAAAGGTATCTGAAAGTGTGTTAAAAGTATTGGACAGTGTGTTAAAAGTATTTGACAGTGTGTTAAAAGTATCTGCTCGTTAAATATGTCTGGTAGTTACGGATATCTGATATTCAAAGACGAATGTTGGCTAATAATATCTGATAGTTAATAGTATCTGCTTGAGTCTTCTTAAGATAAATGTTATTTAGTTTTCAGTTTTAGCTGAACCTAAGGGTGCTGCCGCGCCCCCCCCCAACCGCCCCCCAGGAGATGACACTAGAGGTGAACTTTTCAAAGAGGATTACTGTCACCGACACACACGTGTCCATGTGAAGCGAGGCGAGACGGTTGGACCAAGTGACTGACACTTTCTTTACAAATCCTCCTGTCCAGTTCCCTTGGAGATATTATGTTTAAGTCTAAAGAGCGGAGTCGCGGGAGCTCTTCCAAGAAGGTAAGTATATACACAATTGTTGCGTCCACGTATTAGCGTTAGGCATACTATATATAGGGCTGACCAAAGTTGCTGCGTCCACATATTAACGTTAGACATACTATATATAGGGCTGGCCGAAATTGTTGCGTCATATATTAACGTTAGGCATACTATATATAGGGCTGACCGAAATTGTTGCGTCCACATATTAACGTTAGACACACCATCTATAGGGCTGGCGGTAGAGGCTCCACATATTAACGATAGACACACCATCTATAGGGCTGGCGGTAGAGGCTCCACATATTAACGTTAGACACACCATCTATAGGGCTGGCGGTAGAGGCTCCACATAGTAACGTTAGACACACCATCTATAGGGCTGGCGGTAGAGGCTCCACATAGTAACGTTAGACACACCATCTATAGGGCTGGCGGTAGAGGCTCCACATAGTAACGTTAGACACACCATCTATGGGGCTGGCGGTAGAGGCTCCACATAGTAACGTTAGACACACCATCTATAGGGCTGGCGGTAGAGGCTCCACATTGTAACGTTAGACACACCATCTATAGGGCTGGCGGTAGAGGCTCCACATAGTAACGTTAGACACACCATCTATAGGGCTGGCGGTAGAGGCTCCACATTGTAACGTTAGACACACCATCTATAGGGCTGGCGGTAGAGGCTCCACATTGAGGTTGTAGATCCACGATGTGTTTTATCGTTGTTCAAAACGTTTCTTTTTTTTATTTTATTCTTTTATTTATTTTTTTTTAAACTCTGTTAATTCCTTGTAAATGCTCGATTCGATTACTTGGCTTTAAAACTATGAAAACCTGGCCAAACAAAGGTTAAGCTAAGTTCCTACATTCATCTCTGCCGCAGACGACCTTGATGTAATGAGCTAACGACCTTGATGTAATGAGCTATCGTCGTTCTGGCTGAACTTGGGGGTTTTCTTCAATAGTCGTTGTAACATCTGAACAACGCATCATAAAATTAAGGTTAATGTCTTTATCTAACCGTGAATTCACCTCCTTACCCCTATTACGTCATTTTTTTGTTTTTTTAAAGATATTGACGACCTCTTAAAAATGGACCCCCCCCAACCCCACCACACACTTTTTTTTTTCAACGCCCCCGAACAGTATTTTCCGGAAATGGTAAGAAACATTACTCTATACTTCTTTTATGATTTTTTTTTTTTTTAAAATCTAAACCCAAAAATAAAGTCTGCAAACATCTTTTGGGTTTAACATAGTTGTGAACGTCTTAAACCTCTGGCGGAATTTCTTAACTTGTTCATAAAATGTCTTGTTCCTAGTTTCTAAGTTTTGCTGCCGGGCTTCGATGAGCTGCCAAGGACACTGTACTGTTATTGATTAATGTTAATGATGCCTGCCCAATTTGTTATTAAACATAAGTACACATAATTCCTTTTTAGCAAGTTGACCAAATGGTTAAGACTACAGAAGAATTCTTTAGGAAGTTGACACAATGATTGAGATTATTAAATAATTTTTTTGGAAGTTTACGAAATGAATAAGATTACTGAAGAATTTCCTGTCTTGGGCAATGCAGTTGTTCATTTTAATTCCCCGTAAATGCCTTACCCGAGGTGTACAAATTCTGTTGCATACAATAGGTCATTATGTCAGTATCATCATGTCAATGTAATTATGTCAGTGTTTGTAAGTTGGTGCCAAGCGCAGTGGCGACTTGTGTACAGCACTGTGGGGGACTGCAGCATCCCCTTATTTTCACTCACATACAGAGCCATAAATTTTTGGTAGTTTCTTTCATTCTTAAATACTCACGTGTATATAATAAATAATTCCTAACATCAGAGGTCAGTGTTATCATATTTAGCATTGCTATCTCTAACACAAAGTCAGGCGACAACAACGCTTCATGCCGGGATCTTTTAATGACAAGTCACAAACAAAACAACTTGGCCTCTGCACAAACAAAACAACATGGCTTCTGACTTTTGAGTACGATAAATTCGGGTAGCACGCAATGATAACAAAGGGGAAGTAGCTTGGACAATACAGTACAATGATAACATAACAAGTCTCATTCACCTCATGTGTGAAATGAACTACTAGAATGCTTGCAGGGAACTGTGTACTTCATAGTTCCAGTGACGCGGTGTTTCTTTGTTCCCCACGCGCTAATATGTCACAGGGAGGAGTCGGGCTCACAGTTGAGAGAAGCACTGCAGCTCACGCAGTTCCAATCTTCTCGTCTGTGTGGGAGGCCGTGTAATCGTTTTACATCAGTGTGTGGAACTCTGTGGGTTATGATACTTTGATGTGTGGCCTCTGAGGTGTATCATACTTTGAGTGTGTGGAACTCTGTGGGTTATCATGCTTTGATGTGTGGCCTCTGAGGTGTATCATACTTTGAGTGTGTGGAACTCTGTGGGTTATCATGCTTTGATGTGTGGCCTCTGAGGTGTATCATACTTTGAGTGTGTGGCCTCTGAGGTGTATCATACATTGAGTGTGTGGCCTCTGAGGTGTATCATACTTTGAGTGTGTGGAACTCTGTGGGTTATCATGCTTTGATGTGTGGCCTCTGAGCTGTATCATACTTTGAGTGTGTGGCCTCTGAGGTGTATCATACTTTGAGTGTGTGGCCTCTGAGGTGTATCATACATTGAGTGTGTGGCCTCTGAGGTGTATCATACATTGAGTGTGTGGCCTGTGAGGTGTATCATACATTGAGTGTGTGGCCTGTGAGGTGTATCATACATTGAGTGTGTGGCCTCTGAGGTGTATCATACTTTGAGTGTGTGGAACTCTGTGGGTTATCATGCTTTGAGTGTGGACTCTGTGGGTTATGATACTTTGAGTGTGGTAGAGACCGACCGAATTTCCGTTTCAGCGGTGAAAGTGGCCATTTGATCACTTTCGGCCTAATTTCGGTTTCGGCCGAAGCTGAAAAGTTAACTTTCGGCTTAATTTCGGTTTCGGCCGAAACTGAAATGTTAAATTTCGGTTCAATTTTCGGCTTAATTTCGGCTGGATATTCATTTTGATTTATCAGTATCATGCTCATCAATGTTGTCATAGCCGAAGGTGATTAATTTTGCATAAACCTAGGGAATGATAATATTTCTCCTATTATTTGTGTTTTTTTTTTTTAATCAAGGAAACCAATGGCTTTTAAAAGTCCTTCATTTCTTGAAACGCTCATTATCATGCTCATAAACATTGTTATTGACCAAATAAATGAATCACTGGCTTGTGTTTTAATTATGTAGTAGGCCTACTTCAGACCTGTTTACTCGTATGATTTAGGCCAGGCCTGCACAACATACGGCCCGCCAGCACCCACTTTGCGACCCGTGACGTAACGAAATATTCGTTATTCTTATTATTTTAGTAATAGCTTACCCCCCTGTCCTATTCTCTTTTGGCCCCCACAAGTTTCTCATTAAGTATTACGGCCCACCTTACATTTTGAGTTGTGCGGGCCTGATTTAGGCGAACAATTTAGATGTCTTGCGATTCTCCGTCCAGACCCGTCAGAAGAACTATTTTAAGAGACCCGGTTACAAAAAAAAATTAATAATTTCCCCCCACCAAGGGAGGCGAGGGAAGTAGTCACCGAACGAAATAATTACGTCACCAGCATGGTGCGACTAATGTGTTGTTACTAGGCTAAATATTAATACAGGGATATCTTGCAGGGCTATATATGAAAACACAAAGCATTAGTATGACGACAACAGCGAAACATTGTGGTGATATTTCTATAGTCCTAATAATTGCTATTTAGGTGACAATTGGCTTTATGAAAGCCACAATAATTTTTATAAAGTATTTATGTTCTAGATTGTAATTATATTAGAAAAAGAAAAACGAACTCTAGGGTCTATTTTGCATGATTTTGCGCCCCCCCCCCTCCAAAAAAAAAAACAACAAAAAAACAAATCCAAATTTTCTCTTATCAAACTACTTTAAAGAATATTTAAGAAATGCAAAATCCTTTTAACTTAAAATAGTAACAGTTAAAGTATTCATTAAATGTTTTTTTAAATTAATATTCACGATGATCTCATTTAAACCAAAAAGAATGTAAACATTGATACTGTCCCGATCATTTTTTGATGTATGTAGAATGTATGCGTGGACGAATTTCAAAATATCAAAATATTTAAGTTTCGGCTTCGGTTTCGATCGAAACCTAAAAATTTAAATTTCGGTTTAGATTTGGCTTCGGCGGAAACTGAAATTTTAACTTTCGGTTTAATTTCGGTTTCGGCTGAAAGTCATTTTTAGATTTCGGGCTTGTTTCGGTTTCAACCGAAATTAGAAAATAACTTTCGTTCGGTCTCTAGAGTGTGAACTCTGTGCTGTATCAAACTTTGAGTGTGGACTCTGTGCTGTATCAAACTTTGAGTGTGGACTCTGTGCTGTATCAAACTTTGAGTGTGCACTCTGTAGTGTATCATACTTTGAGTGTGGACTCTGTGCTGTATCAAACTTTGAGTGTGCACTCTGTAGTGTATCATACTTTGATTGTGCACTCTGTAGTGTATCATACTTTGAGTGTGGACTCTGTACTGTATCATACTTTGAGTGTGGACTCTGTAGTGTATCATACTTTGAGTGTGGACTCTGGGCTGTATCATACTTTGAGTGTGGACTCTGTGCTGTATCATACTTTGAGTGTGCACTCTGTGCTGTATCATACTTTGAGTGTGCACTCTGTGCTGTATCATACTTTGAGTGTGCACTCTGCAGTGTATCATACTTTGAGTGTGCACTCTGCAGTGTATCATACTTTGAGTGTGCACTCTGTAGTGTATCATACTATGAGTGTGGACTCTGTGCTGTATCAAACGTTGAGTGTGCACTCTGTAGTGTATCATACTATGAGTGTGGACTCTGTGCTGTATCAAACTTTGAGTGTGCACTCTGTAGTGTATCATACTATGAGTGTGGACTCTGTAGTATATCATACTTTGAGTGTGCACTCTGTAGTGTATCATACTATGAGTGTGGACTCTGTGCTGTATCAAACTTTAAGTGTGCACTCTGTGCTGTATCATACTTTGAGTGTGCACTCTGTAGTGTATCATACTTTGAGTGTGCACTCTGCAGTGTATCATACTTTGAGTGTGCACTCTGTAGTGTATCATACTATGAGTGTGGACTCTGTGCTGTATCAAACGTTGAGTGTGCACTCTGTAGTGTATCATACTATGAGTGTGGACTCTGCTGTATCAAACTTTGAGTGTGCACTCTGTAGTGTATCATACTTTGAGTGTGCACTTTGTAGTATATCATACTTTGAGTGTGCACTCTGTAGTGTATCATACTCTGAGTGTGCACTCTGTAGTGTATCATACTATGAGTGTGGACTCTGTGCTGTATCAAACTTTGAGTGTGCACTCTGTAGTGTATCATACTATGAGTGTGGACTCTGTGCTGTATCAAACTTTAAGTGTGCACTCTGTAGTGTATCATACTATGAGTGTGGACTCTGTGCTGTATCAAACTTTGAGTGTGCACTCTGTAATGTATCATACTATAAGTGTTGACTCTGTGCTGTATCAAACTTTGAGTGTGCACTCTGTAGTGTATCATACTTTGAGTGTGGACTCTGTGCTGTATCATACTTTGAGTGTGCACTCTGTGCTGAATCAAACTTCTAGTGTGCACTCTGTGCTGAATCAAACTTTGAGTTTGCACTCTGTGCTGTATCAAACTTTGAGTGTGCACTCTGTGCTGTATCATACTTTGAGTGTGCTCTCTGTGCTGAATCAAACTTTGAGTGTGCACTCTGTAGTGTATCATACTATCACTGTGGACTATGTGCTGTATCAAACTTTGAGTGTGGACTCTGTAGTGTATCATACTTTGAGTGTGCACTCTGTAGTATATCAAACTTTGAGTGTGCACTCTGTAGTGTATCATACTATGAGTGTGGACTCTGTGCTGTATCAAACTTTGAGTGTGCACTCTGTAGTGTATCATACTTTCAGTGTGCACTCTGTAGTATATCATACTTTGAGTGTGCACTCTGTAGTGTATCATACTATGAGTGTGGACTCTGTGCTGTATCAAACTTTGAGTGTGCACTCTGTAGTGTATCATACTTTGAGTGTGCACTCTGTAGTATATCATACTTTGAGTGTGCACTCTGTAGTATATAAAACTTTGAGTTTGCACTCTGTAGTGTATCATACTTTGAGTGTGCACTTTGTGCTGAATCAAACTTTGAGTGTGCACTCTGTAGTGTATCATACTATGAGTGTGGACTCTGTGCTGTATCAAACTTTGAGTGTGCACTCTGTAGTGTATCATACTTTGAGTGTGTACTCTGTGCTGTATCATACTTTGAGTGTGCACTCTGTGCTGAATCAAACTTTGAGTGTGCACTCTGTGCTGAATCAACCTTTGAGTTTGCACTCTGTGCTGTATCAAACTTTGAGTGTGCACTCTGTGCTGTATCATACTTTGAGTGTGCACTCTGTGCTGAATCAAACTTTGAGTGTGCACTCTGTGCTGAATCAAACTTTGAGTGTATGGTCTCTGAGGTGTTTCATACTTTCATTGTCGTCTCGGTGGTGTTTCATACTTTGAATGTGGTCTCTGTGGTGTATCATACTTTGAATTTGGTGTCTGTCGTGTATCATACTTTAAGTGTGGTCTCTGTGGTGTATCATACTTTAAATTCGGTATCTGTGGTGTATCATACTTTGAATGTGGTCTCTGTGGTGTATCATACTTTAAGTGTGGTCTCTGTGGTGTATCATACTTTGAATTTGGTCTCTGTGGTGTATCATACTTTAAGTGTGGTCTCTGTGGTGTATCATACTTTAAATTTGGTTTCTGTGGTGTATCATATTTTGAATTTGGTCTCTGTGGTGTATCATACTTTGAATTTGGTCTCTGTGGTGTATCATACTTTGAGTGTGGTCTCTGTGGTGTATCATACTTTGAATTTGTTATCTGATGGTTATGGTACTTTGAATTTGTTATCTGTGGGTTATGGTACTTTGAATTTGTTATCTGTGGGTTATGGTACTTTGAATTTGTTATCTGTGGGTTATGGTACTTTGATTGTACGGATTTGTTTGAGATGAGTGCAACATTAAAAAGTTATATTTAAGTTCAAAATAACTTCTTTGTTCAGGGTTCACACAATTCCATAAAGTTATTCTTTCTCTGTGGAAATGCTTTTTGTTTAGCACACATTAAAAATAATGTTTAATTAAAAATTTTTTTTTCAGAAGCTGCTCCAGGGGCGTCATTTCGGGTGTTTTTTCATGGGAGGTGGGGGGCAAAATCCAAAACCTGTACGGCTGATTAAGTTTTTTTATTACTGGAGGCGCCACGGCCTATGGCAATTTAAATGAAACCTGCAACCCCCTCCCCCCCCCCAACTTATTTAAGTCGCGAGCCGCCACTGGGACTCAGATGTCATATTGTCTCTGATGTCACTTTCCGTCGTCGGGTGTCTGTTTGATCTCGGGGGACCACAGCGTGGTGCTTTTGTTGACCAATGTTTCTCTGTGTCTGGCACGGGCGATAGCATAAACGTCATTGTTGCTGTACACGTGCATCATTAATGAGTGCCATTAGCTTTCAAGCATTGTGGACAGTTGTCATTGTGGCGTCAAAAGGAGTGTCAAGAGAAGGAAAAAATAACCATCGTCATACGTCGCGAGCACGTGGGCCCATTGTAATGATGGGTCACGCGTATAGACACGCCCACGCCTCATAGACACGCCCACATTCAAAATGTCATAGTGTTTAACTTACACCATAAATAAGTTCTACCTGCGTGAGACATTTTCAGTTCTATGTGTCAACTCTATACAAGAAAAACGACGTTCACCCTCGACCTTTATCCACGTTCCTCAAACTCGCCCTTCTTTCTTTCTCCTTATGGCCAGTGGTAATATTTCATCAATGTTTTCTCTTTCCTTATCGCCAATGGTAATATTTCATCAATGTTTTCTTTCTCCTTATGGTCAGTGGTAATATTTCATCAAAGTTTTCTTTCTCCTTATGGTCAGTGGTAATATTTCATCAAAGTTTTCTTTCTCCTTATCGCCAATGGTAATATTTCATCAATGTTTTCTTTCTCCTTATCGCCAATGGTAATATTTCATCAAAGTTTTCTTTCTCCTTATCGCCAATGGTAATATTTCATCAATGTTTTCTTTCTCCTTATCACCAATGGTAATATTTCATCAATGTTTTCTTTCTCCTTATCGCCAATGGTAATATTTCATCAAAGTTTTCTTTCTCCTTATCGCCAATGGTAATATTTCATCAATGTTTTCTTTCTCCTTATCGCCAATGGTAATATTTCATCAATGTTTTCTTTCTCCTTATCGCCAATGGTAATATTTCATCAAAGTTTTCTTTCTCCTTATCGCCAATGGTAATATTTCATCAATGTTTTCTTTCTCCTTATCGCCAATGGTAATATTTCATCAATGTTTTCTTTCTCCTTATGGTCAGTGGTAATATTTCATCAAAGTTTTCTTTCTCCTTACGGCCAGTGGTAATATTTCATCAAAGTTTAGTTTTCAGTTTTACAACGGTCCAGTCAGATGGTCCGACACGGGAATAGCACATATAATATTTTTAATACAATTATTTCTGAATGTTCATATACAAACACTAATTCGAATTTCAGGCCCCCCAAAAAAGTTATCATTGGGTAAATGACGTTATTTTTCCATCCCGTTTATTCGTTTTGCATGATTTCACCCCCCTACCCAATGGCGTAGCGAAGGTGTTTGGCACCCGGGGACAAGATTCGCGCCCGCGGACAAGATCCATTTTAGCGCCCCTTTTTCTTTTATTTCAACTCTCAAACCCATTATTTTCATCAATAAAATAATATCAAAGCGCATTTTGGCGCCCCAACTAGCTGGCGCCCTGGGACATCTGTCCCCCCCTGCCCCCACCCCGCTACGCCTCTGCCCCTACCCTCCCCTAAACCCCTTATTATGTTTACACGATAAATAAATCTAATATAATGTCAAATGTGTCAAGGGGAACAACCGCGTCAGCATTGTGGAGTCAATAAGATTCCTTTTTTTTTTTTTTGTTAACTCCAGATAAGAATATTTTTTTTAAAAATAACATTAAGATTAAATATGACTAAATGTCGTCTGTAGTCGGTCAATTCAGTTCCGTCAATATTCAGTCTATTCTTTTCCATCAATAGTCAGTCAATTCAGTTCCGTCAATATTCAGTCTATTCTTTTCCACCAAGAGTCAGTCAATTCAGTGCCGTCAATATTCAATCTATTCTTTTCCACCAAGAGTCAGTCAATTCAGTACCGTCAATATTCAATCTATTCTTTTCAATAGTCAGTCAATTCAGTGCTGTCTTGACACATGGCCACATTGTGCAGCTGCCCAGGTCCCCAGGCTTCTAGGTGCCTAACGCTGACCATATTGTTAATGAATTTAGAAATCTCATGTGGCAGTAGTTCACTTTAAAAGTGAGTGCCTCCACAGCTGGCTTCCAAAGAAAGACGTCTGGAATTTCGCAAAACTTAATGAACGTTTGGTCAAGGTGCAGCCCTGCATTTTGAATTTATCCACACACAAAAATTCTCAGTGAGCCCCCTCCCCTGAACGCGCCTACCACCTTCGCTTGGCAGCCTGCGGCGCTCTCAATTTCTACTCCCTCTCCAATCAAATGGACATACCAGTCACAGTGATACAGAGGAGTGCCTAAGGAGGGGGTAGGGGGGACAGATGTCCCTGGGCGCCAGACTAGTTAGGGGCGCCAAAATGTGCTTTGATATTATTTTATTAATAATAATAATGGGTTTGAGAGTTTTAAAAAAAAAAGAAAGAAAGGGAGGTGCTGTTATGACGACCCTGAATCATTTATTTTGGACAAAGGAAAAATCAACTAGGCGTGGTGTATTATGAGTGGAAATCACACCCCGCCCACAACGAGTCAGATTAGTTTGGCATTGACCCCTGACGTTAACAGAAATACGAGGCTTTCCAAATGGAAGCTGGATTTCTTTCGTTAAATGTCTTGGAGTCTATATCTACTTATAATGAAGAGAACAAAATGATATTTCTTCATGGCACGAAGGCACACAATAAGCCGACCCTCCCTGCAAGCCACACCCCCTTCCCCTCTCTTATGTCGCAAATCATCATAAGGCAAGTAATGGAAAACCTTTCTCCCCCCCCCTCGCGCCGTGACATCATACACTATGGCGATCTAACATCTTGACATCATACATTATGGCGACCTCACGCCGTGACATCATACACTATGGCAACCTCACGTCGTGACATCATACACTACGCGACCTCACGCCGTGACATCATACACTATGGCAACCTCACATCGTGATATCATACACTATGGCGACCTCACGCCGTGACATCATACACTACGACGACCTCACGCCGTGACATCATACACTATGGCGACCTCACAGCCAGCTCACCCCATCTACTGATGACATGCTGCTCTGTAGTCATTATCCTGATTTAATGTAAGCTTGCCCTGACGCCCGTGCCACGGTGCCAGATCGCGGGTGAGTACTTGGAGCGACGGTATTACGAAAGACATTCCCGACTCAAAGAATAGAAGCCTTCCCCCAGGGGCGTGCCTACAGGGGCGTGCCTACAGGGGCGTGCCTACAGGGGCGTGCCTACAGGGGCGTGCCTACAGGGGCGTGCCTACAGGGGCGTGCCTACAGGGGCGTGCCTACAGGGGCGTGCCTACAGGGGCGTGACTACAGGGGCGTGCCTACAGGGGCGTGCATTCATAATTGGGGCGTGCCTGCAGGGGCGTGCCTAGAGGGGCGTGCCTACAGGGGCGTGCCTACAGGGGCGTGCCTACAGGGGCGTGCCTACAGGGGCGTGCCTACAGGGGCGTGCCTACAGGGGCGTGCATTCATAATAATGATAGCGTACGATTTTTTAAAATAAAAACTCGTATTCCCTCCTTAGATGAACGGTTTACTCCCCTTTGTGCTGTCAGAATAATCTTGCAGGTATTCATCAGGATTTTTTTGTTCCGATATCAAGAAAATACTTTAGTACGAGATTTAAAAAAAAAAAAATGAATGCGTTGAATAGGGTATAGGGGGGTGGGGGGGCAGGGAATAAGGGTTTCCCTTCCGTCCTTCTTATTTAGAAGAAGAAAAGTATTGTTTCATTAAACAGTAAATACAGAGAATGGCAATGCTGTTGAACAGCTCTGTCAAAGTGCATGTCAAACCTGAAACAAAAACTCAAACAGCCGCTTGTTTTTTTTTGGTGTCTTTTTTTAAAATTGTTATTATCGTGGTCGAGATTGTATTTATTCTCATTGGACATTGCCAATAATGCATGAATCTGTCATTCTCAGCTGTCTGTCGGGAGATGTAAGGCGAGGGGGCGCCGATTCCATAAGGAGAGTTATTTGAGAGAGCTGTTTGAAGGAGATTTTCTATCTTGTTTTTTTTTTTTTTTAAAGTTTCAATAAACCAGGGTTTGCCATACGAAGAGGCCCGGCGAGCCACCCTGATAGAGGGTAAACCAGGGTTTGTCGTACCAAGAGGCCTTGCGAGCCACCCTGATGCAAAGAAAACTGCATTCCACTTATAAATAAAATATATTAAAACAAGCACCCACAAAATGATCGACAGAATTATTTATCTATTCTAATTGCACACAAGGAAATGCTAATCCACAAAAAATAATGGAATTAATGTGCTACTGGTGTCTTTGACCCTCCCTTACATTTCTAATTCCTTTTTTATTATCCTCGCTTTTGTTCGTGTGTTTTTATCTATCTTGTTCGGTGTGTGGCCAAATCGTCTGATGACTAATGGGTCACACTTCCCGTCAACTGATCGAGCTGAAACTTTTCAGCATCACCTCCAATCCCAAAAAATCGGGGATTTCTTGTATTTCAAGGGGAAGATGAAAAAAACATAATTGCACGAAATAGAATTCCCGATAACTGCGCTAAATGAGATGCTTTTTTTAAAAATATCGCAAGCGCGCCTGGTGCGTAATATTTCTTTTAGTTTTTCTGAAATAGTTGGTGAAATAAATCTGCGGTGTAAAAACGGGTGGGGCATTATAATATTAATAGAGTTCAGGGGCGTGGAAAAAGTGCGGTTGCGAGCCTTGGGAAAAAAAAAGTGTGGGGGGGGGCACTAATTGGGATTCTTGTAAAGTGCGTTACTTGAATGCATGTTTTGTCAAATGTTCAGCCCCCCCCCCCTCCCAACCACATCGCTCTGTATTAAACTGTATAAAGGATTTATGTGAAAAACTTTGTTTAATTCAATCATTGATATCATCGATAACAAAATTTGATTCTGTAAAAAAATGGGTTAAGCATATCGAATTGGTCAATTGTAATTGATCTGAAGAATGTTGCAGTCGTTTGATATTCCAACTGAAAATTTTAATCAACTTAATATTGAGAAATCCATACTTTATTTTTGTCCCATTTGCCTCATATAAAAATCTCACATCTATTCATTTATGGTGCTTCCCAAATCGTCTGAAATAAACACCGAATTCAAGTATGCACCAAAATGCATCCCTGAATTTATCAAAAGGTTCCTATGGGGACCACTGCCCCCACTTTTGCTAGAGATTATTCGACACTCTCAATTACTGCCCCCCCCTCACACCAATCAATGTGACAGTGAGGGTTTGAATCTAAGCTTGTGCCAAATGATTACCCTGGGTCGTGCCACAACCGAAGTGAATACAATTTATGTATGGCACTGGACGCCATAATGTCTCCCCCTGACGCTTGAAAGATTCCCTGATCAAATAGTCTACCAGAAACGCTGATTTCAGGTACTATCCAAAATGCACCTCTCGATTTTGAACTAATCAAAAATATGTCCCCAGCCCCTTTTCCTTTCCGCTCAAGAGCCATCTGTCCTACTTCCCTGTAACAAGTATTGTTGGCCCTGATTGCCAATTTTGGTGCCGACAGATGCAATGCCCAGTGGCGTAGCCAGTGTTAGTACTGCCATGATATTTACGCACTCCTTTTCACGATAAAAACTCTGTCGTAGTCGGAAAATTCCGCCTCCATATATCTAGCAAAAAGACACCTGGGTGGATAATGCCATCCCCCCACCCCCCCCTTTCTACGCCACTGACAGAGGCGCAGCTAGAGTGTGTGCCGCAATGGGAGAAAATTAATTTCTACTCTTCCCCCTCCCCCGACACCTCACCTCTGAAACCCATTATTTTCATACATTAAACACCACCGAAGCCCATTTTGTCACCCTACATTGTCTGGTCCCCAGGGACATCTGTTCCCCTCTGCCCTCCTTAGGTACTACTCTGGACACTATCAATGAAAATATGAAATCCCCTTCCCCCATCCCCCTCTACCAACCCCCCTCTCCCAACCGGAGGAAATTGTCTGAAAGAAACACTGACCTGCAGGTGCCGCAGTACCGACGGGCTTTTGGCAGGTTAAACCTGCAAACCTGTGTAAGTGGTCTCATTTAGGGCGATTGTTAGTGGTCTCATTTAGGGCGATTGTTAGTGGTCTCATTTAGGGCGATTGTTAGTGGTCTCATTTAGGGCGATTGTTAGTGGTCTCATTTAGGGCGATTGTTAGTGGTCACATTTAGGGCGATGCCCGCCTGATAAGACTCGCCGGTGGATATGCCAGCCAAGGTCACAAGACTCTAGGCTTAACTCTTACAAGAGAATAAAGCATCAGTGTACAGGCCCAAGCCTGGGTTCGCCCCTGCCTGACATTCGGCTAAAGACGCCTTTGCCCCGCTGTTACATAACTCGGGCTTCAAAAATCAAAACGCCAACGATGCCTCATCGCCATGTCGTGACAGGAGATGTCGACCGACCCCGCCAAACGGATCCTCGCCCAGCATTGTGGGTAATTTCTCTCGCGTGACAATGTGACAGTGTTTATCTAAGCAGAAGAAACCCTCGCTGATCGTTACAGCACTCTTGTATTAAAGGTCACTACTCTCTTTAACGTAGTGTCTCGTTCCAGCGATAACCGACTGTTGGCGAGGGTATACGATGCACACAATGTACCTGCACCGACACATCTTGATGAACCTGAGCTGACCGTGAGTGTGACCAAGGATGGCTTGTGGGCTCAACCCCCGCGTTCACGTGAAGCCATTGAAAGATCGGTATTTGAAACACAATTATTTATTTAAACTCTAAATAGTTTTAAAATAATTCTTAGAACTGGCACTGGTTCTCTGCGTAATGTGTCATGTGCAAATCAATGTCAAACGGCTGCACGTTTTGAAACGGGACACGACCAATCACATCAAGTGAAAAACACAAGTTTACAAACAGGACACGACCAATCACATCAAGTGAAAGAACAAGTTTAGAAACGGGACACGACCAATCACATCAAGTGAAAAACACAAGTTCACAAACAGGACACGACCAATCACATCAAGTGAAAGAACAAGTTTAGAAACGGGACACGACCAATTACATCAAGTGAAAAACACAAGTTCACAAACAGGACACGACCAATCACATCAAGTGAAAGAACAAGTTTAGAAACGGGACACGACCAATCACATCAAGTGAAAGAACAAGTTTACAAACAGGACACGACCAATCACATCAAGTGAAAGCACAAGTTTAGAAACGGGACACGACCAATCACATCAAGTGAAAGCACAAGTTTAGAAACGGGACACGACCAATCACATCAAGTGAAAGCACAAGTTTAGAAACGGGACACGACCAATCACATCAAGTGAAAGCACAAGTTTAGAAACGGGACACGACCAATCACATCAAGTGAAAGCACAAGTTTAGAAACGGGACACGACCAATCACATCAAGTGAAAGCACAAGTTTAGAAACGGGACACGACCAATCACATCAAGTGAAAGCACAAGTTTAGAAACGGGACACGACCAATCACATCAAGTGAAAGCACAAGTTTAGAAACGGGACACGACCAATCACATCAAGTGAAAGCACAAGTTTAGAAACGGGACACGACCAATCACATCAAGTGAAAGCACAAGTTTAGAAACGGGACACGACCAATCACATCAAGTGAAAGCACAAGTTTAGAAACGGGACACGACCAATCACATCAAGTGAAAGCACAAGTTTAGAAACGGGACACGACCAATCACATCAAGTGAAAGCACAAGTTTAGAAACGGGACACGACCAATCACATCAAGTGAAAGCACAAGTTTAGAAACGGGACACGACCAATCACATCAAGTGAAAGCACAAGTTTAGAAACGGGACACGACCAATCACATCAAGTGAAAGCACAAGTTTAGAAACGGGACACGACCAATCACATCAAGTGAAAGCACAAGTTTAGAAACGGGACACGACCAATCACATCAAGTGAAAGCACAAGTTTAGA